>SDVV010015765.1:0-14440 GCA_016164225.1 Gammarus roeselii | reverse complement strand
ATATATAATTGACGACCATGATTGATTGTCCATCTGTAATATGTTTTTGAACATGCGTGAATGTTGTGCCAAAACCCTAAAATTGTTCACCTAATTATGTATATTTAACCATAAATGTATATGTATAAATAAACCTTGTTTCATTGTCTACAGAAAAAAATCATCTGAAAAAACTCGTAACGACCGCACATCCAGAGATAAAAATCGCTAATTGTCATAGCTAAATTGAGACTCACTTGAGTAATTGTCTCTATGTGGTTACAGACCCCAGAAGCAATTGACCAGAACGTTTCTTAACATTGGATCCTGACGAATCTCTGAAAAATATATACATTAAATGCCACAAAGCGAGTGGATTTAATCAATAATATCAATCATGCAGTATAAAATATTATGTATAAACAATGCCTTTTATTCAAATGAGTCATTCAATAACAAACATAGTAATATATATCATGCCCTCCTACCGCGCGAAATATTCCAAAACAATCATATATAGCGTTGACAAGACCTAATAACGTACATCTATATAATCCGCACGTAAGCAATCGTAAATGAAAGCAACCAGATACCGTAAGGAAACTGAAATTTCCCGTATGGAAAACTATTCTCCAAGAGGACCATATATCTCGAGATGAAATCTTTGTGTGACATCTGACAGATACAGATCATTCGGACCACCCACTCTCAACTTCCCGGGTGGTCTCTCAAGACTTGCGTTCTTGGTATCCCCATGTATCATCAGTAACTAACTTGACCACAAGATCAATTTGTCTCAACATATAACTACAATGTCCGAGAAATACAGCGCCTGAGTCAGACACACTAACAAATAACTTACTTCATAACAATTACATTCGATAATAGCTTCAAAGATCTAGTCATCCTATATCTTATTTCTTCACATCCGCGTTTTGCTCCGCTAATTTTGACCTATCTTATTCCTTCACATTTGCGTTTAGCCGACATAATTTTGGCCTATCTAATTCCTTCACATTTGCGTTAAGCACTATAATTAACCCCTATCTAATTCCTTCACATTTGCGTTTCGTACCCCCTAATTATGGCCTGTCTAATTTCTTCACATTTGCATTTGGACGTTATAATTAACCCCTATGTAATTCTTTCACATATGCTTTTAGGCACTATAATTAACCCCTATCTAATTCCTTCACATTTGCGTTTCATACCCCCTAATTATGGCCTATCTTATTCCTTCACATTTGCGTTTGGACGTTACACTAACTATTACTGAGGCTGGTTGAAACTAGGTGACCCGAAAAAGAGGGCACTCGGGGGTTTCGTGAACCCGGGGGACTTGGAAGACCAGGTGGATTTGGGGTGACCCACTTGGACCCTTTCAGGGCTCTTTGGGTCACCCTTGAGATCCTTTGGGACCCCCTGAGAAACTTTGGGGCCCACTTGAAGCCCCTCTGAACACTGGGACCCCTGCTTTCCTCTCCCCACGCTGTAAAACCCATACACGGAAAAATGTATGTATGTGAAATGCTTGAGTAGAACAATTAACCGTTACAGTCCACAGCACGGCTGACACAGAGGGGGAGAGCCGCGCCGAGGCTGGTCGAGGTGCGTCGAAATCAGTCGAAACATGTTGAGACAAGTTGAGTTGGTCGCAACGAGCCGAGACAACCCGCAGTGATTCGAGACAAGCCGAGATGAGTCGAGACAAGGGAACCCGGGGAGCTCGGAAGACTTGGGTTTCCCTCCGGGATTCGTTGGGCTCTTTTGGGACCCGAGACACCTCTGCCACCCCACTCCCACCCTAAAATGCATGAGTGAAAATTTTTGTTAATACAGTCCACATGATCACTAGCGCAGAGGGGAGAGCCGCGTCAAGGATGGTCGAGATCAGTCAAAACATGTTGAGCCGAGTCGAGTTGGTCGCGACGAGTCGAGACTGGCCGAAATGATTCGAGACAAGCTGAGATGAGGGGTCTCGAGGGACCCGGGAAGCTCGGGAAGACCCGGGGGACTTTGGTTACCCTTCGGAATTCGTCGGGCTCTATTGGGACCCAAGGAATTTCTGCTCTCCCCACCCTATCCATTTAAACAATGAGTGCGAAATCTGTAATCCGAGCAGTTTTTCTGCCCGTGACGAACCTGTTCTTACTTTCTTCACTGATACAGAAACTAGGCCGCATACCCCAGAAAGGGGGTAGTCGACGGCAAGGCGCACCTCGCACCCTCATACGCTCACACTCACACAACTTAGCCCTTTTGTGCTAAAGGGTCCGGCCGGTAACCACGCAGCATACACTCTGGGTCACGAATGCAGTCCGAGGAACCGTTGTCAGCAGCAGGGCCCGACAGTTTTCATTGGTCATCCCGACAACGGGATGCCAAGGGCGGGAAAGCACATCAGAGCAGCGTCAAAATCAACCATTCTCAATCATGCTCCCCTCACGCCTGCTCATTGCACGCCCTCTCGCTACTTCAACATTCATGTCTCTCCTTCCTAACGCCTGCTTCACACCATCCATCCACCCAAACTTCGGTCACCTCCAGGCCTGCGACCACTCGCCTCCGCATCCATCACCCTTTTCACTAATCTTCCTTCATCCATCCTCTCCATGTGCCCGAACCATCTCAGAACATGCGAATCCACTCTGTCCTCCAACTTCTTCACCATTCTTGTTCTGATTCAAACCACGTCGTTGGTGATCCGGTCTCTCAGCGTTACTCCAGCCATGCTCCTCAAACATTTCATCCCGAAAGCATTCAACCTTCTTCTCTCCTCTGCCCTCACCCCCAAGTCTCAGCTCCGTAGAGCACAGTTGGGACAACAACACATTCATACAGCCCTCTTTTTGCTTCCATCCCCAACGTCCTACAGCTCATTACACTCTTCGGTGCACCCAACACTTTGCACCCCTCCTTCACTCGCGCCTTCACTTCAGTTTCCACTAGTTCAGTTATCTCCACATGGGGGCCCAGGAACATAAAACACTGAACTTCCTCCAAGAGCTCTCCATTTAATGGCAAACTAATTTTGCTTGCATCGACAGTCCTCGAGCATCTCATTACTTTACTCTTACCCACGTTCACTCGAAGCTTCCTCCTCTCACACACTTTACCAAACTCAGACACTAGCCTAAATAGCTTCTTCTCTGAATCATCAGCAAATAGCAACTGGCTCAACTGCCAACTCCGCCCATTCGCTTCCAAGAGTTCCAAGCCACGACCCAGCCCACTCGCGTTCACCTCCCTGACCACTTCATCTATTTAGAGGTTGAACAGCCAGGGAGACATCACGCAGCCTTGTCTCAGTCCCACTTTCACTGTGAGCCAATCACTCACCTCGCTCCCCACTCTGACACATGCTCGGCTGCCAACATAGAAACTCTGCGCCGCTTTCAACAGATGTCCGCTCACTCAATACAAACGCAACACTCTCCACAGCGCTTTCCTGTCAATCCGGTCGTATGCCTTCTCCAGATCCATAAAGGCCTAGAAAACATCCTTTCCTTTGGCAAGGTACTTCACACAGACCTGTTTCACTGCAATATTCTGATCAGCACACCCTCTGCCACTCCTAAAGTCGCACTGTTCCTTTCTAATTACGCAGCCTGTACAGTCTCTAATCCTTTGATCAGCACTCTCCCGTACAACATACCAACCACACATAACAGACTGATACCTCACGAGTTGCAGCATTCATTTTATCTCTTCTGCCCTTATATACGCCACTCAATCGGAACCTCGCCTGCCACAAAACAAAAGTTCAGTAACCTCACCAATCATTCGACAATCGTCACTCCAATCTTCTTCAGGTACTCTGTCGCAACGCCATCCAAACCAGGGGCTTTCCCTACTTTCATCACATCCACTGCCTCCTGCACCTCTTCCCTGGTAATGTCCGCCACAAGTCTTTCTCTCAAAACTGGCCTCCAAGTACCCCCACCTACAGCAACAATGTCAGCCTTTCAGTCATCCTCGACATTCAACAACTCATCGAAATACTCGGCCCACGTCTTCCATACATCACCATTTTCCAACAACAACTGGCCGTTTTCATCTTTCACCACTTCCTCCGTACCGGTCTCTCTCTTTCTCACCCACTTCTCCTCTTTCCAGAAAATCTTTTTGTTCTCCTCAAAATTCTGGCACAACCGTTTGCCCCACCGGGCATCAGCGTCTCTTTAGGTCACCACCGACTTCACCTGCAACCATTGCTCAACGCTCCTCGTTTCTGTGCCACCGCTAGCTTGACCTCCTCCCTCCCCCCGCTCGTCTTGCTGTCCTTGAGGAAGGGTTTTACAGAGACTGGGATTCCTGGCACTTTCGCTCTGCCCCTTTTAGTTGCCTTTTACGACACGCAGGGTTACGGTAGCACGATGCTACTCCCGGCTACGGGGTGCCTTTTTAGTCGCTTTCTACGACTCGCGGTTGATACGGTAGCAATATTAAAAAGCCCCGGCTACAAGGCAGGCTTTTTTCACATTCCAAAATTTTGTCATGTATAATACATAATGCTAGTGAATTTGTGCGGGAGTTTCTGTTTGTAATTTTGTGAATAGGCGTTTTATTTTCAGTCAGTGCTTGCTCGCGCGTGCACGGACCAAATATAGTTTCTTAGGGTTGACATGGACTGCGTAGCTGTGAACCCTGTGACGCGTTGTGGTTGGAGTTGATCTAATCCGTGAAGCCGTAGACCTTGCCCCGATTTCGACGATACTATCTGTGCGCACTGGCGCGCGTGCATGTTGCTCTTGGAATTCTGAGTGGTTGGAGGCGGGCGGGTATTCGTTTCGTCCTAGTCTTTATCTTGCCCGAATAACTAAATCGTACCTCTACTTAAGGGAATCGAATTTGTTCCCATACCGAATACACCACACTGTACAGGCTGGTCCCTAGTTTGTGCTGGGACCTTAAACCGCACGTTTGTTCTGCTTTTATATTGGTGGTCGTGTAACGATAACTGTGAAGTCACTATAGCCAGCTAATAGGCCAGCAAAAGAGTCCCCGGCGCGAACCAGGGAGCCGATGGGGAGTAGGAAGAAACTCCATTTAGGAGGGACCAGCATACCCTCCACAGCACCGAAGACCGAGATTACAACGGCCAAAACATCACCCTCTCCAAGATGACCAGCGCCACCTCAGCGGAAGATGACCGGAGGGACGGCCGCATCGTCGAGTTGACCAATAACGTCCAAAAAATATTGAATCTGCTAAGCCACGCGACCGGCCTCTCTGAACAGGAAGCAGAAGTTTTCGCCGCAGAACCTGGCACAATTGACGACCGTCTATCGAGACTTGAGGGTCATGTCAAGACCATTTTCCTACATATCCACGAACTAGTAAAAAACAAACTAACTAAAGAACCCGCCACTTACACAAGTACCTCCACCTCTACGTCCGACGACAACTTCGACAACTCTTCACCTCACAAAAACCCCAACCGAGCACCAAGGGCTGCAAGGAGGAAGCAATACACGTCATTCGATGAACACAACTTGTTCAACAATAGTCATACCTTTCCCAAACACACGTTCGACGCCTACGACAGACCGGATATTTGTCCATGCACTCTGCGAATAGAGCTGGGTTCTTTCGTTGGCTGCCCAGTCCTGAGCGTCGCCACCAGCCGCAACGAAGGCTTTGCCATCAGAGTAGACACAAAACATCAAAGTGACACGATTTTCTCCTAAAACAGACTCTGTGGAAAGTCATGCAAAATAGCGCCACACCCGACTTTTTCTACAAGTTCAGGTTTGATCTACGTTGAAAATATCCCGAAGGAGGAATTCGAGGAGTACATCACTGGACTCGTTCAATACGAGGATTGCGTTGTCGAAGCAAAGGTCGCACCAAAGATCACACGTAGGAGAGAGACTACCACAGCCCTAATACTAAAATTCAACTGCCCTACTCCACCAAAATATCTGGACATTCCCTTCTGTGCCACCAAAACCAAGGTTACACCATTTGCGAGACGTCCGTTTCGATGTTTTAAGTGCCAGAAATATTGACACACGAGAGGAAACTGTAACGGTAAGCAAAGATGCTCATACTGCTCCCAGGACGGTCACGACGAACAGGAAGATCTCCAGTCATGCCAATACGAAGAACAGCACTGTTTTTATTTCAAAGTGGATGGACACCCCACCGGACACAGAGACTGCCCAGAGGAGGAGAAGGAGAAAGCGATACTCCAATACCAGATAGATCACTGGGTCGAGCGACGAGAGGCTGTAGTCTCGATGCGCTCTTCCCAAATTGACCCTCCTACCCGGGAGAAAAGATCAGCACCATTTTCCATCCACTTCCTCCTTACGTTCAATAAAAGTGGTACAAACAAAGTTGCCTCTTTAGCTAATCCATTCATAATGATGAAGTCGCTCACCGAACAACTAGGAGGAAAACCGAAAGAAATACAACGACAGGGAAAGAAATATCTGGCTTTCGTCACAGAACGTGAGCAAAGTAACGCTATACAAAATATTACTCACATAAACAAACTCAAAGTTAAAGTTGAAATGCATCCGTCCATCGACGATACCAAACGGATTATATACACCTCCCGTTACACGCCTACAGCAGACTTCAGTGCTTTCGCTGAAGGTCTAGCTGAAGACTACGGAGTTACCGAAGTCCGACAAGCAACATGGATAAAATCACGTAACGCAAGTTCTACTGCATACCAAATTACCTTACCGGAACTTGATGCACCAGAATTCATACTAATCCTGGGTTAACAAGGAAGAAACAAAATCTACTCAGTAGCAGCATGGCCCCCAATGTGCAAAAGATGCCTTGAATACGGCCACGTCATCGCATACTGCCAGCCGCACACACCCCAACGTTGCAAGAAATGCGCTGGCGAGCACGACAGAAAAGACTGCACAGTCCGTTGCCTAAATGCTACCACTGCTCATGCTTCCACGAGGCAGGCGACCGCGACTGCCCAGTACACATGAACCAAAAGGAAATAACAAACACACAAAACGAACGCAGAGTTACACGGAAACAAGCTATCCAAATCTGGAAAGACGAAAACCCAAACCGTCTCAACTTTGCCAAAAGCAGTCAAATCGACAAGCCAACCAAAAGTCCCCCGACGACATCCATACATCATCAGAACAACATCGTAACAAGACCCCAACACTCCTACCTGGCTGCAGTGTTTCCTCACCCAGACCAGGGACCAGCCCGCACCAGAGACGCACAGTTCTAGAAATTATTTATGCAAAGACCTGGAGGACGACTAGATGGATGCATCCCCCGCAGTCGACCACACAGCAAGGCTCACTACTTTAAAAACGAAAAGGCAAAGAGATGAGGAAACCTCCGGTATCCAGGCGTCACTGAGCAAAAAGATCAGTAACAACACTCAAATAACGGCCCGCCAGGACCAAAACCCAGAACTACCTCCACCTGTCTCAAATGTGGCTCCATTCGTGGAAAACCACTGCGAGAGACAAGATCCCCCATCAAAAAACCCGACTTACGAACACACCATCAGCGAGAACGATCACGACCTCGCTGACAGCTCTTATCTAGCAGAGCTCATACGCGAGACCTTCGCACAACCAGTCATATTACCTAGCCCAATGACCTCTCACTCCTCACAAACACCCACACACAAATAAAAACTACCACAGAAGAATAGCGCGCTCTCTCACAAAGCGAACACAGAGAGCACACACTCTCGTCTTCCCACAAAAGCACTCGAAGCCGCGACCGCAGCAACCACAGCAGACCACCTTCCACCGAAGGCAGACACTCTCGTGAACACTTCCAACCCGAACCCCTCGGGCAAACTCAAAAACCCCTGTACCACAAAAGCTCCAGCAAACCACGCGACCACTCAAGTTCATCAAGGTCAGAGTGCGAACAGCCTTCAAAATAAACACCAAAATACTCCAGTGGAACAGCCAGGGACTCTGGAACAAGAAAAACGAATTACTCTCCCTAATCGCTACCCTTAAACCTTTGGTGATTGGCCTCCAGGAGATCAAACTCCGAGAGACCGCCACCCTCAGAATCCTCCAATATATCATACACCACCGCGAAGGCCACACCAACGTGACTGCTCACGGCGGAGTGGCATTATTGTCCACCAAAGTGTACCTCACCTCCGCCTTCCCCTGACGACAGAACTACAAGCTATCGCCGTAAAGATATGCCTCTCAAGGCCAATAACAGTGGTGTCCACCTACTCATCAAGAAGCCATGACCTCTCGGAAGCACTAATGGCTGAATCGCTAAACCAACTGTCCTCACCAGTGCTCCTCCTTGGAGACTTCAACAGCTACCATGGAACATGGGGATGCATGCGAACAGACCCCAGGGGAGTGATGACTAACACCCTAAAAACACACAACCTGGTCCTTCTCAACGACGGACAACCCACCCGAATCACCCCTGAAAATGAAACTGCTATCGATTTATCCATATGCTCCCCAACTCGTTTGGGGAGTTTTGCCTTCCACACACGACAGTGATCATAACCCTGTCATCATATAGCTTCTTACCAATCAACCAAGAAACCCTGTTCCACAAGAACTTCGATTCAACTACCGGAAAGCCAGCTGGATGGAATACTCGGCACACATCGCACCGCCCCTACGGGGGAGTCTGCATTAACTTCGCGTTGGGACTCCGGTGGGAAATAGAAGCAACTACTTCTACTACTCGGCACACATCGCGTGGAGTGATATGAACAACATCCCCGAAAACATTTCGGAACACGAAATCATCGCCCAACTATACGAAAAGTTTCAAGCCGCAGGTGAGGCAAGCATTCCCCAATATGCTCCTTCAACCTTCTTTCCGAAACCATGGTGGTGCCGAGAGGCGTAAGAAGCAAGATATAAGCGTGAAAAGCTATACCATGCCTACCGACGCTCACGGTCCCCCAGGAACCGAGTAGCGTGGAAAAAGGCATCTGCTGTAAATCGAAAACTTCTAGTGGAGAAGAAACCTAAAAGCTGGGCTCAATTAGTCAATACTAACAATCGAAACACCCCCCTCTCCCAGGTGTGGGAAAAAATTCGACGTATTCAGGGAAAATCCGAGCGACCTATTAACATCCTTTCTGTCGGAGGCAGAACTTTTTCTTCCCACGCGGAAATCGCAAGTAAACTAGCTCAGACGCTTAGCCAGATTTCGCAATCGACAAACTATACAGCTGACCGCCCTACGGGGGAGTCTGCATTAACTTCGCGTTGGGACTCCAGTGGAACGTGGAAGCAAATACAAATACTATACAGCTGCTTTACAACGGGAGATGAGCTTGCGAGAAAGCGAACATCTTGAATTTACTTCTAGAAACAAAGAGGCCTACAACAAACCTTTCTCTCTCCACGAACTACAGAACGCTCTAGACCATACACGTGAAACTTCACCTGGGCCAGACTGGGTACACATCAACATGATCAAAAATCTCCCAGATGACGCCCGTGAGCATTTATTAAAAGTGTTCAACACTCTGTACTCGAACTCATTTTTTTCCGATCAATGGCGGGAATCTACAATTATCCCAATACCCAAACCCGGGAAATTCCTAGGCGACTCGCATAACTATCGCCCCATCGCTCTTACCAGCGTTCTCAGCAAGACCCGCGCCCTACGGGGGAGCCTATTATGACTCACGTTGAGGCTCTGGTGGAAATGAAGCCCAAATCAAATCAGCAAGACCATGGAAAGAATGATAAATACGCGCTTTGTCGGCTACCTTGATATGCATGCAGGCCTGGACAGCATCCAGTGTGGCAGCCGCAAGCGCCACTCAACGACGGATCACCTTGTAAGACTGGAATCTAACATTAGACAGGCATTTGTCCGAGGAAAACATGTGGTTTCTATTTTTTTCAATGTTGAAAAAGCATACGATACTACCTGGAATTATAACATCATGAAGAATCTCCACCGCAGAGGGCTGAGAGGTCACTTACCACGTTATATCCACCAATTCCTGCAAAATCTCACCTTCAGGGTTAAGGTCTCACCATCCTATCACACGAGAAATGGGCGTCCCCCAAGGAAGCGTCCTCAGTGTCACTCTTTTTATACTCAAAATCGACCAGATAGCAGACATTCTCCCGCACGACGGAAGATTGCTTTCATGACTATACGTGGACGACTTACAAATAAGCTACAGGCACGCTAGCCTCTTAACAATTCAACAGGAACTCCAGAAATGTCTAAGCCTAGTCGGGAACTGAACCTCCTTTAATGGATTCCGATTTTTGCCCTCCAAACGAAAAGCATGCACTTTGTTCTCGTTCCCGGCTTACACCTAAAACCAGCCGTAACGCTAAACAATACTCCGCTAGTATACAAGGAATCAATAAAATTCCTCGGTCTTGTATGAGACCCTAAACTCACAACAACCGAACTTATCCTGTCTGTAACATCCGTGAAATTCGGAGCCGATATGAACACCGGCATGACGTTATTCAGAACATTAATACGCTCGCACATTGTCTATGGAGCAATTATTTACGGTTCAGCAGCTAAAACCACCCTAGAACCTCTCTCCATCACAGTAAATAACGCCCTGCGTATCACAACCGGTGTGTTCCGTTCCACACCCATCGAATCCCTGAACGTGCTTGCTAACGAGCATCCTCTTCTGCTCCAGAGAGACAAACTCTCACTACAGTACTATTTCTAGACGAGGAGCTACATCAAAAACCCAGCACTCGGTGACGTCACCAACATTCTTGATAAACGCCTCTTTGCGGCTAAAAGAACATATGCCCACCCTTTTTCTACGCGTGGATAACTTACTGACCTCGCTGAACATCAGACTCAAAGCAATCAAGTCATCATTCTCCTATCGAATTCTTCTAATCAACACACCAACGTGGATGATCAGCCCGCCACTGGTGAACCTAGATCTGCAGACGTACCCCAAAGCAACAACCCCAACCAACACGTACCGCCGAGAATTCTCACGACTACTCGACGAACAGTACTCTGAGCACCGCCATATATACACTGACGGCTCGAAAACACCATACGGAGTGGGAGCCGCCACCATAGGCGAAGGGACCTCGCGTTCGGCCACCATACCCATGAGGTCTCTATATTTTCTGCAGAACTACACGCACTTGAACTGGACGCGCCCAATGGGGGAGCTATTATGACTCACGTTGAGGCTCTGGTGGAAATGAGGCTCAAATCAAATCGAATCGAACTGGCCATCTCCATTACAGAAAGCGACCGCCACCCCAAAAGCGTTATATTTTCAGATAGTCTGAGTGTTCTCATCCAGCTGAAAACGCTGCACTTTGATCACACTGCCCTTGGAAAAATGCAACAGGACCTATTCACGATGTCCGAGGCGGGCCAGGTGGTCGAGTGCTGCTGGATCCCTGGACACGCGGGAATAAGAGGAAACGAACGCTCAGATTCCCTCGCTAACCGGGTGTCTACCCAGCAAGAACAATTCATCTCTATACATTACCGAGAGTGGTTCCCAGTCATCAACTCACGTATAACGTCACGATGGAACGACTCTTGGCAACAAAGTGGACAAAATATGCTTGCAGTTAAACCATCCGTGGGAGAATGGGACACCAGATTTTCTAATAGGAGAGACCTAGTGTTCATTAACCGTCTATGCACGGGACGTACGTGGATAACTCACAACCACCTAATGGACGTAGACATGGGACCGGACGCACCACCATGCCCTTGTTGCCACCAAGAGGCAATCAGCGTGAAACACTTACTAGTAGATTGTAGTGCACTCTCAGCAGCCCGACGAGCCTTCTTGAGCCCCCCGTGCAACCTGCAACGCCTGCCCACAGAAATGGAACACCGGAAAAAACTGATCACTTTCGGAAAACACACAGGCCTCTACGAGGTAGTGTAGAGGTAGCGAGGTCTGAATCATCTCCGATCCCGAACTCGCTGTCCTCCCTGCGTACTAAATGAGAATTTTTGCTTTAACTTCGTGCACGAAGCTGTGAAGAATTGACGGATCGTCGTGCCACGAGAAGATGCCCTCAGTGACTACACGTTGGAGCTCCGGCGGAGAACGGAGGGAGCTGCTACCACTCCTCTACGCTAAACCTACTGCGTCTGCAATGAACCTGCTCTGCATATTTGTTATAGGTTAAATTCACTTTGTACTCTTGTTTAGTATGATTTGTATTTGCGCTAGGCCTACTCTGTACCCGGGTTAGAATTATTCTGTTAATAAGTTGAATTTAATTTGGATCTGCCAAATTATCTTTGTAGTTTCGTCAAACTTACTTTGAGGCCTACTCTGTACCTGCGTTAGAGTTACTCTGTAAAAACGTTAAATTTAATTTACATCTGTTAAATTTTCTTTGAAGCCGCATTAAATTTACTTGGTACCCATGTCAAATTTACTTTATATTACTTTGTTAGACCTACTCTAACTGTGTTTAAGCCCACTGTGACTACGTTGAAACTATTCCGAATCTAAGTTGAACCAACTCTTAATCTACGCTGCACGTACTTCGCCACTCATCAACCGCCCTACGGGGGAGTCTGCATTAACTTCGCGTTGGAACTTCGAAGGAAAATGGAAGCAACTACTACTAAAAAAATGCACCAAAATAAAAACTTACAGGACATTTCAGAATGAGATAGGAGTCATTGCTACCCTGAATGAAATAACATAATTGTCAACGATACCCAACAAGGTGAATATAGAACACCAGTGACATTACAATTGCAGCTAAGGTTCTTAAGTCAATAGTGACTGACTTTGGAAAAGAGCCATAGCTACTAAGGGTAGAATTTAAAAGTCTCTATGAGGAAATTATATTCCATGTTTTCAATAAGAATTGAGGTGGGATAACTTGTTCCTTAGTAAAAAGCACCCTATAATATCTGATATAATGTCAGATTCCTGTTTTACAAGCTGGTCCGTCGTAGAGTGGCGCTTGCGGCCGCCACCCTGAATGTTGTTCAGGCCTGCATGCATATCAAGTCAGTCGACAAAGCGCGAATTTATCATTCTTTCCATGGTACCTAAACCAAGAACAAATTTTCGCAATACATTACCGGGACTGTTCCCTATCATCAACTCCCATATAACATCCCGATGGGATGAAATGTGGCAACAGAGTGGACAAAAAATGCTTTCAGTCAAACCCTCAGTCAAAGTTCACCAACAGAATAGACCAAGTGTTCATCAACCGCTTGTGCACGGGACACACGTGGATAACTCACAACCACCTGATGGATGTCGACATAGGACCAAACGCGCCACCTTGCCCCTGTTGCCACCAAGTTACTATCAGCGTGAAACACTTACTGATGGATTGCAACGTACTCGCGGCAGCCCGTCGAGCGTTCCTAGATCCCTCGTGCAACCTACAAAGCCTACTCACGGACCCAACCTACCGTAAAAAGCTTAGCGCTTTCGGAAAACACACCGGACTATACGAAGCTGCCTAAACCGCAAACACTTGTGCAAATGAGGTAAGCTCTCCACCCCATTACGCACAGAAATAACAACACCTTTTACGAAGATATGCATTAACTCTTTACTCTCTCGTACGCGCTAGTACGCAAGTATGCCACAATTGAAATATGTACTGACTTCATCTTGACAGACAGATACAGACACCCCCCAGAGAGGGGGGTGGCCGACGGCAAGGCGCACCTCACACCCTCATACGCTTACACTCACACAACTTAGCCCTTTTGTGCTAAAGGGTCCGGCCGGTACCCCCTCAACATACATTCTGAGTCACGAGTGCAGTCCGAGGATCCGTCGTCAGACGCAGGGCCCGACAGTTGTCACTAGTTTACCCTCGCCGCGACATATTTGCCAGGCCCCTGCCCATACCCACGACCATCCCGACAGGGGGATGCCAAGGGCTGGAAAGCACATCAGAGCAGCGTCCAAATTAACCATACACAACTATTCTCCACTCACGCCTGCTCATTGCACGCTCTCTCGCCACCTCCACATTCATGTCTCTCCTTCCAACGCCTGCTTCACACCATCCATCCACCCAAACTTCGGTCTACCTCTAGACCTGCGACCTCTCGCCTACGCATTCATCTCCCTTCATCCATCCTCTCCATGTGCCCGAACCATCTCAGACCACGCGAATCCACTCTGTCCTCCAACTTCTTCACCATCCCTGTTCTGGTTCGAACCACGTCGTTGTTGATCGGTCTCTCAGCGTTACTCCAGTCATGCTCCTCAAACATTTCATATCGAAAACATTCCACCTTTTTCTCTCCTCTGCTTTCATCCCCCAAGCCTCAGCTCTGTAGAGTACAGTTGGGACAACAACACCCTCATACAGCCCGCTCTTTGCTTCCATCCCCAACGTCCTGCAGCTCATTACACTCTATAGTGCACCCAACACTTTACATTCCTCCTTCACTCGCGCCTTCACTTCAGTTTCCACTAGTTCAGTTTTCTCCACATGGGAGCCCAGATACTTAAAACACTGAACTTCCTCCATGAGCTCTCCAT
>SDVV010015764.1:0-14440 GCA_016164225.1 Gammarus roeselii | reverse complement strand
AGGGCGATGGAGTGATGTGCGAGAACCGCAATGAACTGATGTGCAGAGAGGGTGATGGAGTGATGTGCGGGGACCGCAATGAACTGATGTGCAGAGAGAGCGATAGAGTGATGTGCGGGGAACGCAATGAACTGATGTGCAGAGAGGGCGATGGGGTGATGTGCGGGGAACGCAAAGAGCTGATGTGCAGAGAGGGCGATGGAGTGATGTGCGGGGACCGCAATGAACTGATGTTCAGAGAGGGCGATATAGTAATGTGCGAGGACCGCAATGAATTGATGTGCAGAGAGGGCGATGGAGTGATGTGCGTTGAGCGCAATGAGCTGATGTGCAGAGAGGGCGATGGAGTGATGTGCGATGAACGCAGTGAACTGATGTGCCGGAAGGGGCAGAAAGGCTCTTACCGCACTGTTTGCGGTAAGCAGTCTCGGGTAGGGGTGAGGTTTTTGGGTGTGTGGCTTACCGATGCGCAGAGAGTTTGCGGTTTGCTTGCTTCTCGACTGTAGACGGGGAAGCCGGGAAGGGAGGCCAGTGGGGAAAGTTCTACCCTTACACTGTTTGAATAAAGTAAAGAGGGCCTGATTTGTTTATTAGTTTATCAGACACATAAACACGGTGTTTAAATGTGGCACACACTTCGTTCAATGATCCGAACAATAGTTCAAAATCGGCAGGCTTAGCATTTGCCGTGTGTTAATGTTTAACACAGCAAATGAAGTGACCTCCTCTATTATATATCAGGCAGAGGAGGACTAGCCACACACTACCTCACCCCACGACCGTCAACAATGAACTGATGGGGGTCGGTAATCTTTGCCAAAAAAGAACTGAAATTGAATCATTATAAATTCACTAGTAATGTGGGGCGAAATCTGGAACGACGTCATCGTCAAGAATATGCAAATTTTAGAAAATAAAAGGTCATAGAATATAGTGCCAGGAGATATTGAATTAGAATAAGAAAACATAGTGTGATACCATGTGTTTGTATGAAACTGGGTACAAATATGATATACATGTAACATTCAATCCCTCTAAGTTTGAAGATGGGGCCTCTCTGCTAACCAACATGGGTTGAGAGTGACAACGAAATAAATAACAGATATGTTAAAAAATATTTAGAGTCGTGTGGGGGCTTCATATGTATATATCAATGACTGAATACAATACATAAGGTTAGGTTAGGTTAGGGTTTTGATGCGTGTGGATAACATGTAAAAGTGATGCAGAATTGTGTAAAAAAAAATTTTCCATATCAAAATAGCTATAACAATCAAACAAACGATCTAACATACATATGGAAATGGATGAAATTTGCTAGATCAAAATTGGAAGTGTGTATCAAAACTGCAAAGGATTGATCAAAATATAGAGCCACGTGTAGGTATTTGTTAACATAAATCCTAAAACACTGAAAAAATCATATGTAAGCATAAAAGGTGATTGATAATACATAATTCTTGGTTAGAATAGGTCAGGTTAGGATAGGATGATTATTTTTCTTAACCTAACGTGTCGTGAAACTGATCCAAGTTAACCGGGCCTGTATATGCGTACAAATGTAAGTATATGACTATATTGTGCCGGTACAGGTGCTGCAATTGCCTTGTATATGCCTACATATGCCGGCACAGTACCGGCACAGGTGCCGGCACCGACTCTGAATATGCGTGCATGGTGTGTGATATTAAAAGAAGCTACGTAATATAGAACTATTTGGAGTGATTTGTTATGGATAACGCATGAAAATCCGGAAAATTTACAATTTATAAGCATGAAATATGTACTTCTTGGTGTGGTTGGCTAGGCTAGGTTAGGTATTAACGTATCTGACATTGTTAAATTCATTTTGTTTTCGTTTTGTTTTGGTTTTGACTTGGCTTAGATATTTTTTTCGTACATTGATATATGAATCGCTAATTATGTAGCTTGGGCGTGATTTATAATCTAGATTATTTGTTGACTGTGGTTATTACATCACAGATCTATAGTAAAACGATACAGATGGTGAATGAGTGTGTATATTAGTGCAAATGTGTGTAAATGCCTTCATGGTGCCGGCACAGTGCCGTCATCGCACCTGTGTATGACTACATGGTGCCGGCACAGTGCTGGCACATGTGTTGCCTACGGTCCTGTATATATGCACTGTTCCGGCACGTGTGCCTGCACAGGGACGCTAACGACCCTGAATATGCAGGTAAAATAAAATATAAAGTGTTGTCAGATTTGTTCTCTTTCAGCTAATGGTCTGCTTTAGTTGAAGAAGGATGTCGCCAAGTTTGATATGGAAATGTTTTAACGCAAAGGATAATGCGGTGGTATGTGTTATTTGCAGTTCGGAGATAAAACTTAGCAAATCAAGCTCCATTTTATGTTTTTTTGACTTCTATTCTCCGTTTGTGAAGAGAAGAAATACTCGCTGAGGTTTTTACAGCATTTATTTATCCAGGATAGTATCTAACTGAAGTCAATAACATCGGGGTTCTTTTCGCAAGCTAATACAATTCAACTTGTTATACTAGTAGTCAGCAGAGGGGGACAAGACCGGAGGGGACGAGGGAGCAACTTATTTGTATATTCTTATGCGTATATTCAATGCACAGAGACTGGCGGTACCCTCACGGATTGGGTTTCCAAGTCAAGTCGGAAGGGGTTAGTAACAAGCAGAGCTTATATACTTGGGAATAGGTCAGAACGCCACGGGGAGTATTGGGAAGCCCACGGTGGGGACACGGAAGGGACCGTACTCTTGCGGTCCGGGGCAACGAACATGTGGCTGGCCCTCGACCAGGAAATCTACTTCTAGGGCATTGGAACTCTTATCCTGGTTAGACACGCATCTATATCAGCAGGTAAGTGCCAGTGCGCGCAATATACTTGCTACTTTAACACCGGAGTTGATAGTTGGATTGTATGAGAAGGGCTGCAGACACAAGCTAGCAGCTGGTGTTTCCTAGTTAGGCTGTCCGCGTCTTTAAGGTGCTATTATACTTTATGAAGGTACAGACCTAAATACTTTTATGCGTTGGGCAAAAATAAGAATATAACACAGAGGCTAGGCATTAGGTCGGGTGTGAAGAAACCTACGGTGAGAACTACGCAGTTAGTGTTCGTTTAACACTGCACCTTCTATCCCTAATCGATATTATAAATATTAATTAAGTCTAAGTACAATAGTCCACCATAGAACCTAAAGTAAACAAGCGACAAAAAAATGAGGTCGGCAGTCAAGCTTCTGGGTCTCTTGCCGGGCCAGGTAGTGTAGTCGTCCTTGCAGGTGTTGGCTGTTTGTTTTCTTTGACGTAGATCGGTAGAAAACGGGCGACGTGGTTTTCTTGGGCTAACTGCGCAGTCAGCGCTGTGCTTTCCCTGGGGGCCGTCATCGTGGCTCAGGAAGGAGGAGGTGATCCCGTTCGCGAGAGTAGGGAGAGTACACCATAATTAATCACTAAACACATACGGTTAGTTATGAACGTATCGTGAATTTGATTACAGCCCAGATCGTTCCTTGTTAAAATACTGAGTTGAAGTCTCAGTTGAGTTGAATTTGAAGTTAATTCAAAGTTGCAAATGCAAATGCCATTTTAACAAGGGCCTTGGCGGGTTTGCAAACTTTAATTAGTTCTTAAGGATATCGAGGCAACTGGATAAAGTTCTGGAACAGGGGCAGCTGGGGGAGGATACACCTGTCTATCTGTGTTAGTACCTGTATCAATATTGTACGGTTCATGAATGGCTGTCGAAAGTCTATGAGACCGACGTTTAAGATGGTGTTTTGCTACATCTCGAATTGATGACCACCTTTAGCTCGTAAGCTGTCTCGGAGTCCTCGTACTTCTTCTCTGTTTAGGAACAGGATATTTTTAGTTCGCAGGCTATCTCTGAGTCCGTGGAATTTACGTGACACAGTATTTATGTGTTTTTTCCGATATATCCATTTGATGAACAGAAAAGCAATGAATAGAGAATTAATGACGACAATTATAGTTAGTAGAGTCTGGGCGTATATGGAGTAGGTTGCGATCTGTTCTAGCTGCAACCCATGATAATCGAAGCCAATGGTAAATGGGTCATCTAAGTTTACCTTATTAATAAGATCCCGGAGACTGGAGTGAACGATACTTGATCTGTTCACGTCAATGATAGGTAGAGAAGTGGGGTCAGAGAGAAAGTTGAAGGAGTTGTTAAGCTCCGGTAGTTCAATAGTTACCATCTGTTTAGCGGGCCAAAGTAAATCGTCAGTCTGCACGTCACAAGCTAAAGGAAGTTTATGCAGTCCAACGAGGGTGTCTCTTGTCTGGTGGGACGGGCAGTCCAGAGTTACTTTCTTAGATTCTGAAAAGTAGATTAGTCTATGCTGGTCCGTCTCTATCATAAATGTGTTTGTGAATCCCGTTTTGTGGTATTGGCATAGTTGTAACATTGCAGTTACATTCTGTTGAAAAGCTTCCCATTCACACGTGGGTTTCTGGTCATGAAAGATAGGTTCGACTTTCAAAAGGAGATGATTTGTTGTTAAGATGGAATACATGTTAGTTTTGTCCGTAATGATGTAGGTATTGTTACTCCAGAGTATTACGTTCCGTAATTCAGGGATGACAAGGGAAGTCGTATCCAGTTTTAGGGGGTAAACTATTAAAGTAAACACATCGTATGACGTTGTATACGTCAGAGGTATGAGCATCAAGAATTTATGATGTGACACTTTTTGTATTTTTAATATTTGCACTATGTGCTCGAGTTGATATCGCGATATTTCGAGAGGGTAGTCTAACGTTGGGAAAGACTTTCGACCTTCGACGACAATGTTATTCAGGGATTTCAAGTCAATTAATTCAGGGTTTACTATTCCTTCTTCGAGCAGAGATACCGTTAGCTCGCTGGTTCTAAATGAAGTTCGGATGTCCATTAACTGCCGACTAGCTGATCTAAATTCCACTGTATTACTTGGTGAATGTCTGCTAATTCTATGGTCTCTGATAGTTTGTTGAGGACTTTCTTTACTGTCTCAAAGGAATCAGTCACGTTCTGGGACAACATGTCTAATCTCTCGTTAGTCAATTTAATGAGTTTGTTATTGTTTTGAATATTGCGGTTTAGGGCGTCGATGTCGCCTTGATTACTGGTATCGAAAATCTTTGAAACTAAGTAGCTTCCTAGGAATCCTAATCCCAATCCAATTGCTATCGGGCTGCGGGGCTGTCTGTGTCTGCCTGGAAGAAAGGGCCTGTTTTCAGACAAGTGGTTTATCAAGGAAGGATTATTAATTGAATTAGTAACATTTAGAGTAATATTTAGTCTATGAATGGGGGCGTCTGATTGATTAGTGAGACTCGTATTATCTGTACGTCGAGTCACTCCTGCTCTTTTCAACATAGTCCAGATTATTGTAGCTTGGTCACGAAAGCCGTAAAATTTAGTCCATAGTTCTGAGCCGCGACCATCACAAAGTAATAAGTCAAACATAGAATGGAGGGTGCTCAGGCATTCTGTTTCTAGTTCAAGAACACATAGCCGTATCGGTTAAGTTGATTTCGGGTTCCTCCAACTAACTTAGTGTTTGCGAGTACCTTAGCTGTTTGCGAGGCAGCGTCCAAATCGGACGAGTACTTAGTACACGTGACGTTTATAAAACCGAGGTTTACTCGGGATAAAAGGAACGCACCTGGAATGTGGGCATATCCAGGCCATGGAATGAAGGTGGCTGGCGTGCTCGCGGTTGATGATAGGGAGAAGTTCTCCCGGAATACAGGACCTGCTTGCGTCATCACAGCAAACAGCATGACTCTCAGGAGTTTATTGACCATTCCAAGTACTTATTGGGTCTGTAACATATATATTAGGGGGTTAATACCTTAAATGATTAATTAAAAAGTGGTCATTCTAAGTAACATCGAATAGCACTGCTTATTTACTTTTCTATACAAGTATTAATAAGAACACGGTTGTCAGTTAATTAATTATTCCGAACAGAACAATAGGAATGGTACTTAAAATATACAAAGAACAATGAAGTTAAGTATACGAGGGGAAAGGTGTGGCTGTGGCAGCGATGCAGTGCAGGGGCGATGCCTGGCAGCGTGGGTTGTGATGCTGCCGCGTTGACCTTGTTCTTGGTAGGTGTGCAGGAGGGCAGGCTGCGTAGTGGAGTTGCAGGCGTGCAGGCTGCTTTGACCGTGTACTTTCCTGTTGGGGTCAGCTGGGTACTATTTGAGCTTGCATGCCCTCGCTGGTTGTGTGCGTGCGGCGGGAACCTGTTTGGGTGTAGAAGGACTTGCTGTGGACGTAACGGTCTGTGGTCGGGTCAGGGGAGGTGACGCGGAACTTGTTTGTTGCCGTGTGATTATATAGTAGGGATGGACTACATACAGTATGTTTTCTTCGTGGCAATTTCTTGGAGCTCCCACGCTTTTCCTTTGCTTTTGATCACTTGAAAGGGTCCACTGACCGGCAAGTCTAACTTTTGTTTAGATATCTGTCGAAGGGTAGCGTAGACTCGATCTCCCACTGCAATTGGTTTTATTTTTCTCCCAACATTTGTGTACGCAGTGTAGGATGCTTGGGCGGTGAGTAGAGTATCTCTACACTGAATTCTTACAGTTTGCAGTCGTCGCAGATGTTGAAGTAACTTGTCTTCACTATACTGTAGTTTGGGGGGCGTGAATGTTGTGGTTGCTGAGTCATATCCAAACAAGGCGTAGAATGGAGCTTCTCGTATGCTACTATTGTAGGTATTATTGATTGTTAACTGTATTGCGGGCAATAATTTATCCCAATCGTTAGTGGCTAGTTGGTTGGTGTAGATTCTCAGCAGTTTGTTTACTTTCCTGTTGATGCGTTCTGAGAGTCCTTGTGACGCTGGGTGGTATGGAGCTATTTCCACTTTTTTCGTGTTGGAGTAATTCAGAAAGTTAATTAGTTTATCAGAGATGTACTCTGGGGCGTTGTCAGTAATCAAAACGCTGCTTGTTCCACAATTGGAATTGACTTGTCGTAAAGCTTCTATTATAGAATCAGTATCTTTGTGTTTTAAAGGAAAAAGGATTGTGTATCTGGTTGTGTAATCTCTGAACAGCAGGATGTACTGGTTTCCATCTTCTGTTATTCTCAGAGGACCAAGGATGTCAGACGATATGGTGTGAAAAGGTCTGATGGGTACTGGATATTTCTCTATGGGAACTGGTTTGGGTACCATCTTTGATTGGATGCACAACTCACAATCATCACAGAGTTGTGTTATCAGGTGTCTCTCCTGTGAGTTGTAGAAGTTTCTAACAAATATTTTTAGTGTTCGTTCGGGTCCTTTGTGACCGGCAGTTGTGTAGAGTACGCCGTTGACTATCTTACTGTTTAACAAGATACTAGTAGAAATAGTTATTGTCGTATCTGGGTTACTTGAATGGGTACAATCGTTTCTTAGCAGTCCAAATAGTTGTCGACACGCAGAATCCTTTCGTTGCGCGTTTCGTAGTTCCCTTTCGGTCCACGGAACTTTCTCTGGAATGTAGTCGTGCAGAGCTGTGTTGCAGCTCTCGTTTCGTTCAAGAAGATCCTCGTGGAGCTTTGTTGTTAAGGTATTAATGTTGCTAGAGTCTCCTGGTAGTCTTGATAGGGTATCTGCGAAGATGTTGCTTTTTCCTTCCAGGTAATGGAGGTTAATAACGTATTCCTGAATCAACAGGCCCCATCGTTGCAAACAGTCATCCTTCGTGGGCTTCCTCAGAGCACCTAACAACGGTTTATGGTCGTTATACACGTGGATGGGGAACAGTAGGATAATATGCCTGAACTGTTCGAGTGCATACACGAGGGCTAGGGCCTCTTTCTTCGTCGCAGAATAGTTTTTCTGCGCGCTATTTAAGGTTTTAGATATGTATGCTACGGGGTGTAGTTGTCCTTCGTGCTTTTGCATTAGTACTGCGTCTATACCTGAATTCGAGGCGTCCGTGTAGAGATGAAACGGTAAGTCGTAATTAGGGAACCTTACTATCGGAGCTTGAGATAATTTCTCTTTGAGTGTTTCGACCGCAGTCGTCTGCGCCGAAGTCCATAGGAACTTGGTATTTTTTCGTAGTGGCTCGTAAAGCGGTTCAGTGAGATCTGCGAATTTGGGTACGAACAGACGGAAATAATTTACGACCCCAAGAAAAGACTGGGTTTGTTTTTTATTTGTCGGCATGGGCATCGTCTTAATGGCTGCTACTCGTTCCTTGGTAATGGTCATGCCTTCTTTGGTCATTTGATAACCGAGGAATTTTACCTCGTTGGCAAAGAAGTGACATTTTTGAATTTTAAGTTTGATGCCTGCTTCGCTCAGTTTTTGTAAGACGCTCTCAATCGTTTCCAAGTGTCGCTTGGCCCTTTTACTTAATAAGATGATGTCGTCCATGTACGCAAGACATTGTGGACCTAGACTGTCGTAGAGTACTTCATTAATTACACGGGCAAAGAATCCGGGTGCACTCTGGAGACCAAACGGTACTCGGTTCCATTCGTATTTGCTGCTTCCTACAGTGAAAGCCGTTTTTCGCGATCGTCGGGGTGAATCTCGCACTGGTGATACGCGCTCACGAGGTCTAGCGTGCTCATGTAAGTAGCTTGACCCAAAGAGTTTAGTATGTCGGAGACGAGAGGTAGGGGGAAGGTCAAAGGTTGAAGGATTTCATTTAATTCACGGTGATCAATGCATGGGCGAATGTCACTGTCGCCGCGTTTGATCATGATTAATGGGCTGTTATAGAAAGACTTTGAACGCGAGATTGTTCCCTCGTCTAGCATAGTTTTAATTACTTGGTCTAGTTTACCTTGAAATGCGTATGGTATTCGGTACGGTGCTTTGTTCACCACGATATTTTCTTTTAGAGTTAGTTTCAACTGGTCTCCCGTGTATTTTCCTAGTGGTTCACCGGGGAGCCAACATGCGTTTCTGTGACGGTTCAGTATTTCCAGCAGGGCTGATGTCTCGTTGGAGTCATCGCAGCTGATGTCCTCTTGCGTTAACGTTTTATTGCAATCGTACGCGGGTAAGTTGGGTTCTACCGACTGTGCGATAAGTACAGTTTCAGGTGTCACGTATTCAGCGTTACACAGCTTCGTACCCTTTTTTAGAAGCACTGGTTTGTCGCTCATATTTGTGAAGTTGACCTTCACACTATTGTTCTCAACTAGTGTTAGTACACCAGCTATTGCTATCGCGTTGTTGAGTTGCGTGTGGTGGAGTATCAGTTCTCATCCGTTAATGACTTGTTTATTCACTTGGACTGTAGTCAACATCATAGTGTTGCTCGGTATTGTTACATCGTTACGTAAATGTACACTTAAACTTGTCTGTAACTGATCTGGAGTCTTACAGTTAGAGGTTGTTCACGCCGGCGAAACCTGTTTGATCAGAACTGGTTCGTCAGTCGATGTACCTTCCACTACTGTGTTCGTTACCTCACTGCAGTCGGGTGAACTTTCACTCTCAGTCGCGGCGCAGGCAACCTTAAAGTGAATCGGATTCCTTGTATTGCGGCCGATCCGCTTGTCGTGTTATCGTTGATGAGTGAAAAACGTAGTCGCTGACTATGGAAGTCTATGACCGCATACCTTAGAATATTCATGCCAATCAGCAGGTCATGTTTTATACGGTCGGTCTTTTTAAAGATTAGAACACGGCTGTTGAATCATCCCACAGGTGTCTCTACCTGAGCTGTTGCTTGTCCTAGAATATGGATTTGACTTCCATTCGCATCTAACACTCGGCCTCTATAGGGTTCCAAGTCGTAGACCTCAGTTCTGAGCGCTGAGTCAGCTACGAGCGTCGTAGTTGCTCCTGTATCTATGTGTGCTTTCAACTCTCGTCCACTTATTTCGACGTTTAAATGCGGGACATTCATTTCATTCCCTTGTCGTTCCCTATAGTGTGGAGTCCCTAGTCAGTATTGATTAGGTTCCTCATTCCCATCATAAATATTCGAGTCCCAGTTTTCATCCTCGACGTCATGTCTTGCATGTACGTCGTGTTTGTCTGTCGTGGGCTCATCCTCCGACGCCATGCGTACGTGGGTCGGTGGAACTTTTCGTGGCGGACCGCGAGCATTGCGCATACATTCGTTGTTGTTATGAGTCTCTGATTTTACATTGGTCACAGTATTTGCCCTTGGCTTGAGCTAGCCGGGTTTTACATTGCTTAGCAGTGTGGCCAAATTTGCGACAGAATGCACATGAGTTACATTCCCTTTTTACATGACCGGTTTTTCCACAGTTGCGACCGATTGTTATTAACTGCGCTAGGTGTCGTTCTGTTCAGACGAAGAAGGGGGCGGACGCGTTGAGTTAGCCAAGGGTGTTTGTTGCCTGGCCTTCCAAATGACTTCGTCTGGGTTGCCTTGCTTTTTAGTCGCCGTGAGCAGCTTGTACTGTTCTACGGTCTCAACTGTTTCAGACATAAATCTCGTAGACGAGTTTCTGGGACCATAATTGGACAGTTTATCGTACACTTTGTTCTCCGTTTGAGAAGCTACAAAAAGATGCTTTACGAAATTCTGTACGACGTTTAACAAAGAAATTGGCGTAGCGGTTGGTATCGGAACTGAAGCGGTGGTAGAAGAACTAGTAGTCGGCGGAGGCGGAACTGGGATAGTATTAACCAAAAAGGTTATTTCGCTAAAGTCTCCCTTGGTAAGAGCTTCATTTTTAAGATAGGCCTCTGCCACGGCACGCGACGCATTTTCTAGAGAGGTCATACCGCAGAACATGTTGTCTGGCGTAAGTTTCGTTCCTAGCAATGCTTGTGCGGCGTGTCGGAATTCAGTAACCTTGAAAGACGGGTACATATTGAGAAACTCTGATTTAACTTCATTAAATGTGACATGTCTGCCAGCGTAACAGGTGAGTAATTTAATCGCGTCTCCTCGTTTCTTATCGATTATGGAGAACCAAATTTGTAGTTTTTTGTCGTCCGCAACGACACTGTTTTGTAAGAAATGATTTTCGACGGTTCGTATGAACGTGCGCGCATCAATATCGGGTTTGAAGTGCGCTTCGCCTACTTTAGTATTACCGGCGTATATCGGTAAATCCTGTAAGATTGTAAGTTGATTAATCGCCATTTTATAGTTCAGGGGTTACTGACTGTAACATAAAGTTACTTTTTAGCTTCACTTCTTTTTAATTTCACACACTTCACTGGCTGGATATTTCACATTTTACCGGAAATGTAGGTTACAGTTTAACGTGCATGTATACTCAAGGTTTCTGGAGTTCGACGAGTAGTTCGTTGCTTGCTCCTTCTGCGTAGTCAGACGTGATGCTCTCTTCTCAGCCGGTTTGTTGTCGGATGCAATGTTCTCCTTTCCTCTCAGCCGGTATCTTGTCGTCTTCACCTTTTCGAGGCGTTGGTTATTGTATTTAATCTGACTAAATGGATCTCATCCCGTCGCTATGTTTTATGTTTCTTGACTTCTATCCTCCGTTTGTGAAGAGAAGAAATACTCGCTGAGGTTTTTACAGCATCTATTTATCCAAGATAGTATCTAACTGAAGTCAATAACATCGAGGTTCTTTTCGCAAGCTAATGCAATTTAACTTGTTATACCAGTAGTCAGTAGAGGGGGACAAGACCGGAGGGAACGTATATTCAATGCACGGAGACTGGCGGTACCCTCACGGATTGGGTTCCCAAGTCAAGTCTGAAAGGGTTAGTAACAAGCAGAGCTTTTATACTGGGGAATAGGTCAGAACGCCACGGGGAGTATTGGAAAGCAACGGTGGGGATACGGAAGGGACCGTACTCTTGCGGTCCAGGGCAGCGAACATGGGGCTGGCCCTCGACCAGGAAAACTACTTCTAGGGCAATGGAACTTTTATCCTGGTTAGACACGCATCTATATCAGCAGGTAAGAGCCAGTGTGCGCAATATACTTACTACTTTAACACCGGAGTTGATAGTTGGATTGCATGAGAAAGGCTGCAGACACAAGCTAGCAGCTGGTGTTTCCTAGTTAGGCTGTCCGCGTCTTCAAGATGCTATTATACTTTATGAAGGTACAGACCTAAATACTTTTATGCGTTGGGCAAAAATAAGAATATGACACAGAGGCTAGGCATTAGGTCGGGTGTGAAGAAACCTAAGGTGAGAACTACGCAGTTAGTGTTCGTTTAACACTCCACGTTCGGGTTTTGGCGTCATCTCATAGGACACCATTATCTTGAACATGGTAATCCTAAAAAATGAACGAGAAAATACTAGCTCTAAGCATGCAACGGGTGTTTTGATCGAACAGAATATACTGGACCTATGTTTCCAAAATATTTAGATAGACAGTGCTCAACAGAGTGCGTTTAGAAGTGTGTACAAGAGTAGGAATACAACAACAGGTCTATTGGCCCAAACTATGTTGCCTTTTGATAGCAAGAGGGTTAGTTCTGAAGTAGAACGTCTAAGAGTGCTTCGTGTGCCATTTCTGTTTTTTTATAACAGGAACGGGAACGGTTTAACTATTTATTGGCAATTCATTGAAGAAATTATCGAGCCGCGACTCAAACGTTTCGATTGTATTGCTGTATACAACCTATGCTGGAAGTTTGTTCCATTCTTCGACAACTCTATACGTGAAGAAATTGCGCGGGATGTCGAGTGAGAAGCGTTTCCCAACAATTTTGTATCCATTGTTCTTAGTCACTCCGTTTGTATCTAGAGTGAAAACGCTCGCTAGGTCGACGTTTTCCTTACCCTTCATAATCTTCCACACTTCGATCATGTCGCCTCTGATTCGACGTTTCTCTAGTGAATAAAGATTGAGTTCACGTAGTCTGTCTTCGTACGATTTATTCCACTGCGAGGGGATGAAATTGGTAGCTCTATATTGAACCTTCTCAAGCTTAATAACGTCTTTTCTAAGGAATGGAGACAAGAATTGAACGGCATGCTTGAGATGCGGTCTAGCAAATACATAAATAATTCGAGCATACTGTGTTGGTTTTTGTACGAGATAGTGTGGGATATCATACCTAGCACTTTATTAGATATGATCTCCCGCAGCACTAACTCGAACAAAAACTATGTGATGAATAAACAACTAAATATAAACTTAAACATGTGTGTTTCATTGTCCACAGTCATACGGATTGATAATACGTGAACGTAAGCCCCTGCAACCGCTCTTAATATGATGAAAATAGATTGATGCAAATATTCTGATGATGTAAATAATCGTAATATGTAAATGTTCCTAAGATGTTGATGTAAATGTTCCTATGTAACCATATAATAAATAAATAAATATAAACTTGAACACGTATGTTTCTTTGTCCAAAGTCATACGGATTGAAAATACGTGAACGTTTACCCCTGCAATCACTCCTAATATGATGAAAATAGATTAATGAAAATGTTCCTAAGATGTAATTGTGACTATGTAACCGTGTAAAATAAATAATTATGAACTTGAACATATATGTTTTATTGTCCACAGTCATACGGATTGAAAATACGTGAAAGTATAATTGCAGCGCCTTCTATTTGTGTCATAAATAAAGATGTGTACTGACGTAACTGTAAAATATACACATATATATATAAGAGAAAGAAGCGCTTGCTCAATAATATAACAAAGAACCTACATAATACTGCATTCATTTATAAAGAACCTGTTGTCAAACCTAAGTATGTTAACGATCGAGCATCGATAGTAAGTTGAAATCCTATTACAACGCTATAAATTCCCATTGAAATAACAACCGCGACTGCGACACTAAATAATGCGATATATACAGCCAAATCGATTGAATACTACAATACCATATACTATTACACAGAATATATACTACACATACAGGCAAATCGATATTCACCAGGCTAACATTTCTTGCGGATATGCCAATTCAATAAACTTCAACACCGTGGACGAACATTAATTTATCCGAGCAAGCTTATCTTACCCAATTTTCCAAAGCGCATTCAATTTTTTTCCTAGGAGGCCCCCTACCTCACACCCAAATGTGTTATAACAATATTCCTACCAGCAACGAATAAATATATATAAAGATCAACAGTTAGTGACAGACCACACGCTATACATTGGTTATGAGGATAAAAGCAGGTATAAATACTATAAACAGAACAAAGATTACCCATCAAACCGCGAAAAAAAAATTAAATTCACACACGTGCCACCCGAATGAGTCAATTATACCCTATCTATAATGAAATGCTTAAGCGAGGCTGAACGTAGACATGAATCAATACCTTGACAGGGTGTAAGGCCGCCGTGCGTTATAGCGAGATAGCATCTGACCTTGAGACAGTGATGGATAGAGGTCTGCCGCAACGCTAGCGACCCAGTGGTATCATTCCCAATCGAATGCTACTGTAAGCACGTGAATGAGAGTGTCTTACTGTAGATATACTGTAACTTCCAACATTGTTACTGTAGATATACTGCAACGGTGCAAA
>SDVV010015763.1:0-14440 GCA_016164225.1 Gammarus roeselii | reverse complement strand
TATATATTATTTACTAACATACTTTTTGGTAGCTTTTCTACATGATGATTGATACTTCAATTCCGTTTCTTCTAAGGCCTATTTGGGATATCTGGTGGACGCCATCTTTGTATGTATGAAAGCGTTATCTGACGGTCCGCGTCAAAACATCTTGTTATATGGTGCCCGCTCCTGCAGAGTTATAATTATTAAATCATTTATTTCCTTCGTCTGGCAATGGGTTTTCAATTTAGTAGTGCATGTGCAGCCTCTTACATTCCAAACAGTTATGTTCGATTACATTTATTTATCGAGAATCTCTGGTAATTTTAACCCGTGAACCGCCAAGTAACCCTCTATGGATCACATTCTGAACCGCGCGAAACGATTGTATTGATCTCTGGGGCACGCCTCTGGCCTCCTCTATAGAGTGAAATTTTTGAGAGATAAACAGTTACAAGCATTTTTGTATTTCATATCTCATTTCAGAGGCACCCGTTCTACAACACTTTGACGTGCACCGGATTGAGCCTGATTGCCGGCCCGCATTTATCGACGCCTTTCCTGCCCATGATCAACTGTTGTTTGAAGTGAGCAGACGACATCGACTATACCATTGCAGTCCTACTGTATCGGTAATGAGGGTAACCTGTTTTGTAACACAGCTGATTACGAATGCGGTCTGCGGGTTTATTCCTGTTACCCTACTTAATAATTCAGCTGATTACAAACGCGGACTTGGTTAATTCATCAAATAAACAACTTGATAGCATATCTGATTACAAATTGGGAGTGGGTTAATTCTTTGTCTCATCACAACTTGAAGAGTTAACTTTTTAGAGTTTCTCTAACAGCTCTTCCGTCTTTAGTAGCAGCTTGGTTAGAATCCTAACATACACTTAAAGTCCACGGACGCTGGGAGCAGAGGTGCCATCATAAGCATGATGTCATACATGGACATAGACGTATTCAAGAGTTTCTCATCTATTTGTTGCCGCTACGTTTCTAGAACTAAGAACAACGGCCTTGTCAACTGCAACAATAGAACCTTAGTCAACAATGAGGTGGCATTCCAATGACCACGAATTTTAAGAAATCGACGAGAACTACTTGATATTTACCAAGGCTGGCGATCAATTAATTGGGAGGCTTTCGGTTGGTGTTTCACCGATGGGTGCGCCACCGCGTGGGGGGGTCGAAACTACTCACTTGAACGATTGTGTGCTGATGCTCAAGTAATGTTTTGACAAGCTCAACAATTGTGTAAATCTGTGATTAACTTAGGGAAATTAGTCAATAAATCTTCAGTTAGTTTGTCTTAGAAAACTGCTTTAAATGCCAGTCAAACTACAACAATAACATCATAACTCTCTATTTAGGTATACATATTATCGTCTACAAATAGCGTTCAATAATATTAATAATTATAATATGCTTATGACATTGAACATTTCCTAATATTAATGCACATTTACGGCCTCATGCGCTTCTTCACATCCACGGCCCTAAGTAAAGCTAAGGCGACTCTTAATACTAAACAGTGACGTGCCCTCATCTCTTTAAAACGAGGTATTATTACCTGGGTAGAGCACGACTCTACACTGGCATGGACTCACATAAGCTGCCAGACGGCGTCAGGCAAAGAACATATAAGGGAGGTAGGTGAAACGACTGCAATGGGGAAGGGGCATTCCTATGACATGTAGTAGCAACATTGGGTCTTGTGAGGTATCGCAGGATTTGGTACTCGTAGACATGTGTAGGGATAGAGGTACATTCGGATCAGCTGAGGGTAGGCGATAACAGAGGGGGAAGAGGTGACCAGTCTCCTCGCCCATAAAATTTTGTAGCCGTCTCCAATATGAATAGACGACGAACCAATGTAATGGAACCTTTGTACCTACGAGAGCTCTGACGTCATAACATCACACGTCGTTATACGCAGGAACCCACCACTTAGCAAATTAAAATGGTGTTTGTATCTCTTGTATGGTAGTTTGAGCTTACTCATAATGGTAACTAGTATCAGCCGGTGCACAGTAATGGTGGTTTGAGCTTACTCATAATGGTAACTAGTATTAGCTGGTGCACAGTAATACAAATGATGCTAGTCGACAGAAAAGGCTTACAGAAATCTGTTTATAGCTGAGGTATGAAACGCAATCGTTTTGATGAGCTACGGACCCTTATCCTAAAGGATACTGCCAAGCCTTTGAGTAAGTGATTTCATTGTTCCTCTCACTCTATAAAGTAATCTCGACGATTGATTTCTCACAAGATCTTCTGCCGCAGGCTTCGCAAATGCTTTGTTGTTTGATTGAAAGGGGGACTCTGTGCCCCTCTATCTGACCTCACATCGTCTTAGAGGGCTACATCAATGAGGACACTTCATTGCAAACTCTTTGTTGTTTGATTGAAAGGGGGACTCTGTGCCCCGCTATCTGACCTCACATCGTCTTAGAGGGCTACATCAATGAGGACACTTCATTGCAAACTCTTTGTTGTTTGATTGAAAGGGGGACTCTGTGCCCCGCTATCTGACCTCACATCGTCTTAGAGGGCTACATCAATGAGGACACTTCATTGCAAACTCTAGAGGAAAGAAACGGTGGCGAAAGCGGGAGCAAAGTGCCCCAATTTATTATTAAAAGACAGAGTCATGAACTGAAGGTAAAAACTAAAGGAAACCTTCCAACGAATGACTACTCCAGACACTCATCCAGGCAAGCCAACACAAAGAAAAATAGAAGCAGACTGCAATGAATCTGTCTCGGAAGTTTTTAGCGTAAGACACGGACAAAAATTGAAGGCATGTGCTGACAACAAGCAGTGTCACACGCCAACAAAGAGGATGTCATTGCACTCAATAATAATTGAAGGCATGTGCTGACAACAAGCAGTGTCACACACTAACAAAGAGGATGTCATTGCACTCAATAATAATTGAAGGCATGTGCTGACAACAAGCAGTGCCACACGCCAACAAAGAGGATGTCATTACACTAAATATATACGCACTCTACTTACTTATCGATATAGACGAATATATCTTCTAGCTATGGATCTAAGGCAGTGATAGGTCATACGCAGCATCAAAATACAACTTGCATGCAACGGGTTCGGAGTGTTATCCATCTATCACGATCATGCGGAAGAAGTTTGCATTTTGATGCTGCAGGATACCCGTCTCTGATCTAAGGCAAACAGTTTGTTAACTTATCCCACATTCTATACACCAAATCAGAAGCAGTACAGTTCATCGGTGTTGGTCATTTAGCAACGACACATCCACACGCCATAGTCAATGTTTTGCGCGATATGGCATTCATCAGAAAACGGATACCTAAACCTCTTCAGTGCAAGGAGGCTTGGGCGGCCTACTTCGTGATTCCGCTATACATTTTTTTGGAAAAATAAAATAAGGTTTTAGTCATTTAAAACAGGAAATTCAATTGTTATATCGCATTAATTGAAATCATCACTATCAAGTCTTCTTGAGCTAGTCCTGAATGCAATTGTTTTCCCTTTCTTAAAACACCTCATCAGAGTTGCAATCTGAGTATTGTAGCAAGTACTTGCGAATGAATCCCTTATTGTTCGTGACCATTAGCACGGATGAAGTATTGGCTAGCTTGTCAGTAATATATTGGCGTTAGAAGAGGAGGGAGAACTGGAAGCTTCTCTGCGAATATAGTAGAAATGTGAGCTAATCAAAGTAAGAATGACAGCTGTTTGAAGAACGAATGGGAACTGTTTATATAAGAAATGAGAACGGTTCAAAGTAAGAATGGGAACTGCTTAAAGTATGAATGGGAGCTGTTTAAAGTAAGAATGGGAGCTGTTTAAAGTAAGAATGGGAGCTGTTTAAAGTAGAAATGGGAGCTGTTTAAAGTAAGAATGGGAGCTGTTTAAAGTAAGAATGGTAGCTGTTTAAAGTAGGAATGGGAGCTGTTTAAAGTATGAATGGGAGCTGTTTAAAGTAAGAATGGGAGCTGTTTAAAGTAAGAATGGGAGCTGTTTAAAGTATAAATGGGAGCTGTTTAAAGTAAGAATGGGAGCTGTTTAAAGTAAGAATGGGAGCTGTTTAAAGTAAGAATGGGAGCTGTTTAAAGTATGAATGGGAGCTGTTTAAAGTAAGAATGGGAGCTGTTTAAAGTAAGAATGGGAGCTGTTCAAAGTAGGAATGGGAGCTGTTTAAAGTAGGAATGGGAGCTGTTTAAAATAAGAATGGGAGCTGTTTAAAATAAGAATGGGAGCTGTTTAAATTATGAATCGGAGGTGTTTAAATAGGAATGGAAGCTGTTAAAAGTAAGAATGGGACCTGTTCAATGTAAGAATGGGAGCTGTTAAAAGTATGAATGGAAGCTGTTAAAAGTATGTATGGGAGCTGCTTAAAGTAAGAATGGGAGCTGTTCAAAGTAAGAATGTAAGCTGTTCAAAGTAAGAATGGCAGCTGTTCAGAGTAAGAATGGGGGCTGTTCAAAGTAGGAATAGGAGCTGTTCAAAGTAATAATGGAAGCTGTTCAAAGTAAGAATGGGAGCTGTTCATTGTAAGAATGGGAGCTGTTAAAAGTAAGAATGGGAGCTATTCAAATTAAGAATGGGAGCTGTTTAAAGTAGGAATGGGAGCTGTTTAAAGTAGGAATGGGAGCTGTTTAAAATAAGAATGGGAGCTGTTTAAAATAAGAATGGGAGCTGTTTAAATTATGAATCGGAGGTGTTTAAATAGGAATGGAAGCTGTTAAAAGTAAGAATGGGACCTGTTCAATGTAAGAATGGGAGCTGTTAAAAGTATGAATGGAAGCTGTTAAAAGTATGTATGGGAGCTGTTTAAAGTAAGAATGGGAGCTGTTCAAAGTAAGAATGGAAGCTGTTCAAAGTAAGAATGGCAGCTGTTCAGAGTAAGAATGGGGGCTGTTCAAAGTAAGAATAGGAGCTGTTCAAAGTAATAATGGAAGCTGTTCAAAGTAAGAATGGGAGCTGTTCGTTGTAAGAATGGGAGCTGTTAAAAGTAAGAATGGGAGCTATTCAAATTAAGAATGGGAGCTGTTAAAAGTATGAATGGAAGCTGTTCAAAGTATGAATGGGAGCTGTTCAATGTAAGAATGGGAGCTATTTCTGTGTCTCCTATTAGAGTCAACACCCTGATTTCCATCAAGCAGCAGCTAGACGTTCGGAGATAATCAGCCCACCGTCTCTGCTCTTCACCACTTCTGCCTCTAATTGTTCAATCACTCGTACATCTGTCATAAATCATAACATTCGACGCATCATCTTTTGAAATGTGTATCATCAGCGTCGCTGTTCCAACTTATTCCTCTATCTGCATGGCTGTGATGAGGAAGTGTCATCAGCGTCGCTGATCCAACTTATTCCTCTATCTGCATGGCTGTGATGAGGAAGTGTCATCAGCGTGGCAGTTCCAACTTATTCCTGTATCAGCCTGGCTCTGATGAGGAAGTGTCATCGGCGTCTCTGTTCCAACCTATTCCTCTATCTACATGGCTCTGATGAGGAAGTATCATCAGCGTCGCAGTTTCAATTCATTCCTCTATCTGCATGGCTCTTATGAGGAAGTGTCATCAGCATCGCTGCTCCAACTTATTCCTGTATCAGCATGGCTCTGATGAGGAAGTGTCATCAGCGCCGCTGTTTTGTCCAACATCAACGGAGCTGCCTCCAAGCAACGCAATCTCAGCATTGTTACTCTGACTCGTACCATCAGCGTGGCTTCTGCATCATGTAGAAGGGACATCATAGCACCCATTGGCTCTCTGGAACCAATTTCGAGCCGAGGGCACGACTGCGGTCACACTGGAAGGCAAGACGGCCGGGTGACGGCCGTGTGATGGCTTTGTCCATCAATTGCAGACTGGGTGGAATGATGATCTGACTGACCATGGTTGGGTGGAGGAGAAAACCATCTGGTTCGGCCAATATATATCAAGTTATTTTAAAGTCGTGTTTGGCATTAGGAAATGTCTACCTTTCACCAAGGTCTCAGAGTATCCGTCATGGGTCAAAGATGGCTGTCTCAGAGTAAACCAAAATACAGCAACAATAAAACGAAGAGGAATTTCATCGCATACCAAATTAAAATCAATTGAATAATAATGTTGTATTCGACAACTCCATCATTTAGCTCGAAAGTCTGAAAAGAGGAATATTATACAAACGCTTTGTAATGACGTACGAGTGGCTTTCTAGGAATAATGCAAGAAAGTGAGGAAAATAATTAGATCTTGGCCGAGTCTTAGAATATGGTGAGATATATAACATTCAAAACCTAGCAGTGGAGTGAACGGTGCAGCCTTAAAGGGAACACACGACGCATACAAAGTAATGTGATTCTTAAGCAATGCGGCGAACAGTGTGATGAGCAAGCCATCCATCCAGAGAGATTTACTTGTGACCTCTTGGCATACACTTGCTACAAATATACAGTGAACAGTTAGCAGAATGTTGTATACATATAAGGGCATCATTATTTGCAATAAAATAATATGCAACCGAGACAACAGCATATGCCATGGCTTTCCAATGCAATTCAACCATTAACAAAGTAGGATAGGCTGAGACCGATGTAGACGCATTGAGTTTTGTTATTTTTTAAATTGCACCAGCATAGATTAAAATCTTGTGTCTGTACCGTTTGGCTTGGATTGAACAGTGAAGGTTGAACAACGTTGAAACTCAGCCACTGGTCTACAATTGTCAGTGCTTCTCAACCCATCAAATGCTGTGCGGTAATCTACTCTATTGTTTTGTCTAAGATAACAAAGGTAGATTGAACAAAGTCTTGAGGCAATTTGAAAACCAATGGGCTTTCAACCCCTCCAAACATACGCTTTCAGCAGCTAGACAAACTGTTATATCTTGCACATGGATCCCGCGGTTAATTTGTCGACATTTATTGTAATGTGTGTTGAATTCAGCCGTAATTTTGGAATAAAATTTGAATAGGAAGTGTACTCTATTTCAGAACGACCCACCGGGCCAAATTCTGGAATATATCACACCTATTTCTATTCTCTCTGCAGCACAGTCCAGTGAATTGCCAGAGGTCCAACGTGATCTGACATTTGGTACCGATATAATAAAAAAAAGTGAATTCTTTGAACAGCGTTAGCCGTAGTCATCATTTCATAACACTTGAATATTTATAGCAACTATTTTAGCTATTTCACTATACACTGCATCACACTTCTTTTGAAGGACATCAAGGAACACGACATTGTAGTTAACATCCAAGGAAGGCTTACCAACCTACCACTCATTAAGCAACTCCAAATATGGTGATTCAAATGAACTGCAAGGCTTACCGTGAACAGATAACTTACCAAACATACTTACGTACAACAGTAATCAGTCGTAATGATACGATGTGTTCCAGCAACGACGGATTGTCACCTTATGAGTTTCAAAACAGACCTACAACATAGCTGCCGTTCGCATTAAGTATTATAAATGAAGATTGTATAAAGAGGTATGAAACGGTATCATAAATTTTATATCTTCTGCTCAGCAATAACTGAATACAAGTAGAAACATTTTCATATGTGACAAACGTACGAGGATGTGCAGATATCTGGCAGCTATGCAGATATCAAGTCCCCATTGACCAACATGATAAAAAAATAAGATGCACATCTGATTTTCAAAAAATTCTTCTGACTTGGTTGTTCCATGAATATTATTTCGTAAAGTTCAAACATTATTAAATAGGAACTGTTGAGAGCGGACATTTACTTGTACGGTTATTCAATGAACATACATGAGATGAGTAACCCCACAGACAGTGTGCAATATGGGAGCACATTCCTTCCTCCAGTGGTCAATGAGGCCATCGACTTCATTCAGTCAAGCCGTCCAACTGCGTCATGACTGCCCCCATTTCTGGGATTCCTGCTGCCATGGTGTCTATTTTACAAGGATCATCGATCCATAAAAATATACATCCAAATATCTCATAAGAAAGACCAGTAGTCGCCCACCGATGGCACCACATCAGTCCTGTTTCCAATCATTTGTAGCTCGCCGTCGCAATGGGTGTATCAGTCTATTACTTAGCATAAAATATACTAAGCTTCTCTGCAGTCATGAATAAATTACACATCAATGCCGAGGAAACCTTCTTCTGACCGTATGTAGTGCTGAATTGCACCCAAGATGTTCGCGTCAACCCTAAGTCCCTCATGTTTGTGTGGAAGGACTGCTTGACAGTCTATCCTTGTGTAAAAAAAATCAAATTCAGAAGATAAGTTCTCATATTTACAGATGGACAAAATTAACAAAACGTACGAGTCAAGACTTTCCAGACACTTGATTTTAGCAACTGTTAGGATACTCGTGTTTATTAAATCGCATTCACTGCAAAAACCAAACATGTGAATTGACTGAAATATTTTACCCTTTTTTCCACCCAGGTGTGCAAGGCAATATACACTTCCTATTTACTTCCCACAATTACATTGTTCAATTTCTTCTCAAGCAAATCGGACGCAGTAATTCGTAATGTCACAGGATACAGCAGCGTGCGTAATATAAGGTCTACTCAAGCTAGGCAGTGGTGGCACCTGACTGATGAGGCCACAACAATGATAGGTATTATGTCTATGATGTAGCATCTTTATACACAGTCGTGCGGTAACTGTTGTATGTAGTATACGCATTACCACCGCAGAGGTGCTTTTAGGTCACAGGAGCAGAGCATTTGCTGCCAAGATCGCATTTATTAAATAGCACAGTCGTGCGGTAACTGTTGTATGTAGTATACGCATTACCACCGCAGAGGTGCTTGTAGGTCACAGGAGCAGAGCATTTGCTGCCAAGATCGCATTTATTAAATAGCAACAATGGTGATATTTTCGGGCGTCCTTATTGAATGTATTGTAGATCTGTGGCTAGGTACCTGAGCCATGCCATTTTATATTCGTTTTAACCGTATTAAATAACTTAAGCACGTAATATTTCCTTGCTGAGTGGCCTGACAGTGGCAAAGAGTTTATGCTGTTTCGCGAACGGACGGCTCGGACAGAGTAAGTTTCAAGTACAAGGAAGACTCCCTCGTTCGCACTGCGTCCAGTTGGCAGTGGGGGAGGGCTAACAGCTGGATCGGCTACACTTAACCGTATCATCATAAACAGAGGCTTTTATGTTTCGTAATCAAGGCAGCAACAGTCAAGTTGCCTCGACTTATCAGAGAAGTACATGGAAGCGATAGTACAAACGAGACTTGCGACGGAAAGAGTAGTAAGTTACACAGATCTTGATGTGGATTTTTTTAACAGAGACCAGCCAGAGAACATCAAGTCGACAGCAGGCGACACAGAGAATAAACCAGATTTGAACAAACTGTCGAAGCATTGATCTTAATTAGTGATAAGATAACGGCAGCCAATACAGATTCGTCGATATTTTCGGCAGCTGAGCTGAGTAATAGAAATTACTGGTGAGCATTTAGTCAACATATTTGGTTCTGCAGTAGCTCGATGATGGTTGGAATCATAAAGGCCTCTGCTGCGGTATTACGATGGCAATTTGGGTGAGAAAGAAGACCACTGTCGATTAGAGAGCTGACGAGACTTCTTCTGCGTCATCACAATGACACTTTGGGTTCTAATGACCACTAGCGATCATCAAACCAGCAACATCTTATATGCTGTTACTCAATTACATTATTGGTGAATTAGACTTCTGTTGAACACCATGCCGACAACTTCTGCGTTAGGGAGCCACAGATTACTTAAAGTGATGAAGACACCTGCTAAGCAGCTAACCGACAAGTTTGCTTCTGCTGAAGTTAGACGATACTTAGGTTCTGATGAACAATCAGCGGACCGATCAGGTTCTGTGGCAGTATGACGATACGTACACCGTTGATGATCAAATAGTCTGCAAATTGTGTTCTACGGTAGCTTGACAATGCCTAGACCGCTCACAAACAACAAGTCGACAAATGTCGTTCTTCAACAAGATCGCTGATGATAAACTAACTGGCTAATTTCTGTTTTGCGGCAGCTTGATGAAAAGTGACCAAGACCATTCTAGTGCATCTAGCCTACAAATTCTGTTCTGCGATAGAATGGTGCCACTTGGACTGCTGATGAACATCTAATCGGCCGCCTCTTCGTCGCTGGCATGGGTGTGGTTACATGGGCGTGTTGGGTCGCTCTTGAAGCCACTTCTTTATGGTGGGCGTGGCGGTGACGGCCTCCATGAGGGCCCGCAGCCTCGGCGTGGCGGTGAGGCTTTCACTGTGCTGACCACTCAACTGACTCATGTAGCACGCCGCGAACACGTCCACCCACGTCATCTGGAGCACAAGCAACAGGTTAGAGGTCGTGTTGGGCACGGTGATGAAACTAGATTCATTTTTCAAACACTTTGTTCGACTTTCCGGGACAAGCTATTTTAGAACTTTTTTTTTTAAGTTTTAGAGTGTTATGTTTTTTTAGTTTTATAGAGTGTTCTTTTTTGAAGTTTTAGAAAGTTTTATTTATTTACGTTTTAGGGAGTGGTAAATTTTTTAAGCTTCAGATAGAGTTAATCTTTTAGGCTTCAGAGAGTGTTAATTATTTTACGTTCAAGAGGGTGGGAATTGGTTAAGTTTTAAAGGGAAAGTGTTGCAAATGGGAATTAGTTAGTAAGACCTTCGCCAAGAACCGAACAGTCCATCAAACAGGATTGGCTGAAGTGGTGACTCTTAACTGGTTCGTTTACTTTGACTTTCTGGACACAATTACCTTGAGGGCAGTTAATATTTTCTCTTAAGTGAATCAATGACGGGGCTTAGAGATTGCAGGGCCCTCTCTCATCATTGCAGGGCCCCCTCTCATCATTGCAGGGCCCCCTCTCATCATTGCAGGGCCCTCTCTCATCATTGCAGGGCCCCCTCTCATAATTGCAGGGCCCCCTCTCATCATAGCAGGGCCCTCTCTCATCATTGCAGGGCCCCCTCTCAAGCCCTTTCTACTCATTGAATGCCTCTCTTATGCCCTCTCTCCTCATTGCAGGGGATGAGGAGAGAGGGCATGAGGGAAAAGTTGTTACCAGTCATTCAGTGAAGCGAGAGGTCAAAACGAAAAATTATCACCTGTCACGGAGTGAGGAGAGAGGGCACGACGGAGAAGTTATTACCAGTCGCGGAGTGAAGAGAGGGTGCGACTGAAAGATTATTACCTGTCACGGGATGAGGGGAGAGGGCACGACGGAAAGATTATTACCAGTCATGGAGTGAAGAGAGAAGGAACGACGGAAAGGTTATTACCAGTCATGAAGTGAAGGGAGAGGGCATGACGGAAAGTTTATTACCTGTCATGGAGTGAAGAGAGAAGGCACGACAGAAAGGTTATTACCAGTCATGGAGTGAAGGGAGAGGGCACGACGGAAAGGTTATTACCAGTCATGGAGTGAAGAGAGAGGGCACGACGGTAAGGTTATCACCAGTCATGCAGTGAAGAGAGAGGGCATGACGGAAAGGTTATTACCAGTCATGGAGTGAAGAGAGAGGACACGACGGAAAGGTCATTACCAGTTACGGAGTGAGGAGAGAAGGCACGACCTGTCACGGGATGAGGAGAGAGAGGGCACAACGGAAAGGTTATTAACAGTCATGGAGTGAAGAGAGGGGCACGACGAAAAGTCCTTCCCAGTCGCAGAGTGAGGAGAGAGGGCGTGACAGAAAAGTTATTACTAGTCACGGAGTGAGGAGAGAAGGCACGACGGACAGGTTATCACCTGTCACGGGACGAGGAGAAAGGGCGCGACGGAAAGGTTATTAACAGTCATGGAATGAAGAGAGGAGCACGACGCATAAGTCATTCCCAGTCGCGGATTGAGGAGAGAGGGCGCGACGGAAAAGTTATTACCAGTCACGGGATGAGGAGAGAGGGCACGACAAAAAAATTATTACCAGTCACGGGATGAGGAGAGAGGGCACGACGGAAAGGTTATTACCAATCACGGGATGAGGAGAGAGGGCACGACGAAAAGGTTATTACCAGTCACGGGATGAGGAGAGAGGGCACGACGGAAAGGTTATTACCAATCACGGGATGAGGAGAGAGGGCATGACGGAAAAGTTATTACCAGTCACGGGATGAGGAGAGAGGGCACGACGGAAAGGTTATTACCAGTCACGGGATGAGGATAGAGGGCACGACGGAAAGGTTATCACCAGTCACGGGATGATGAGAGAGGGCACGACGGAAAGGTTATTAAAATCACGGGATGAGGAGCGAGGGCACGATGGAGAGGATATTATCAGTCTCGGAGTGAGGAGAGAAGTCACAATGGCAAGGCCATCAACAGTGACGGGACGAGGAGAGAAGGCACGATGGCGGGACTCGTATGCTAATTTTATTTTGTTTTACCGCATATATTTTGGAACGATGCTGCCTTCCTTTGCTGTGTTCTACCCCTTCCTTCAATCACATGCCACACGACCAATTTACCTGTATTCCATCTTCAAACACCTACTGCTCCTGCGTCTCACGTGCATCTAATCAACTTATCAGACATATTTGGCGGTGATCCTTTAGTTATGCGATCAATATTTTCGTTGATCAATTTTGTCTAAAAGACTTTTATAACTTCTCTGAAGAGAGTCTTCGATTCTATAGATAATTATGTGATTACAATTTTGCATGATAAATGTCACTCAGCTGTGATCGAATATTTTGTTATTAACTCTTTCGTCCTCATCTAGAATTCTTGGCCATTTACCCGTTCTGCTCGTCCCGTCTACCTAAGATTATTCCATCACCTTTCATCTTGCTCTCGTCCTAGTCCGTGATTCCTCGTTCCTCGTCTACTAATATTCCCTAGACAATTCCTTTATTCATTACCCTTTCCTTTATCCTACCATAAAAACAAGTCATTCCTTAACTAGAATCAGCGTCCAATTTTATTCCCTCTTTGTCCTCTATATCTCAACCACTCCCCCCATTCTTCTTCTCTGCTCAACCCTGCCTCATTTGTCAATATATATTTATCCAATTAGCTACTTTGTCTTTATCCTATCCATCGTCATCTTCCCCGTCTGCCATCACCCTACCCTTCACTCTTTACAACCCTGTTTTCTGCCCTGCTGGTCTCACTTCGTCTCCGCAGAAGAATTTGTGTTTTTGTAGCCTCTTCTCCAGCTCCCTCAGCACAGGTGGTAGAGTACTCGTGTAGAACTCTGTTGCCAGACGCTTAGCCTTCTCGGGGTCCCCGGCCAGCCTGAAAAAGAAGGGGGCTTAGAGTGCTTCTCCAGCTCCCTCAGCACAGGTGGTAGAGTACTTGTGTAGAACTCTGTTGCCAGACGCTTAGCCTTCTCGGAGTCCCCGGCCAGCCTGAAAAAGAAGGGGGCTTAGAGTGCTTCTCCAGCTCCCTCAGCACAGGTGGTAGAGTACTCATGTAGAACTCTGTTGCCAGACGCTTAGCCTTCTCGGGGTCCCCGGCCAGCCTGAAAAAGAAGGGGGTTAGAGTGCTTCTCAAGCTCCCTCAGCACAGGTGGTAGAGTACTTGTGTAGAACTCTGTTGCCAGACGCTTAGCCTTCTCGGGGTCCCCGGCCAGCCTGAAAAAGAAGAGGGCTTAGAGTGCTTCTCCAGCTCCCTCAGCACAGGTGGTAGAGTACTCGTGTAGAACTCTGTTGCCAGACGCTTAGCTTTCTCGGGATCCTCGGCCAGCCAGAAAAGAAGGGGGGCTTTGAGTGCTTCTTCAGCTCCCTCAGCACAGGTGGTAGAGTACTCGTGTAGAACTCTGTTGCCAGACGCTTCGCCTTCTCGGGGTCCCCGGCCAGCCTGAAAAGAAGGGGGGCTTAGAGTGCTTCTCCAGCTCCCTCAGCACAGGTGGTAGAGTACTCGTGTAGAACTCTGTTGCCAGACGCATAGCTTTCTCAGGGTCTCCGGTCATCCTGAAAAAGAAGGGGGGCTTAGAGTGCTTGCTTCAGTAGTACGTATAACTGGCAGCAGTGGGACTGTGCATTACTGGCAGCAGTGAGACAGTGCATTACTGGCAGCAGTGGGACAGTGCATTACTGGCAGCAGTGAGACCGTGTACATATAACTGGCAGCATTGGGTCTATGCATAACTGGCAGCAGTGGGACAGTGTATAACTGGCAGCATTGGGTCTATGCATAACTGGCAGCAGTGAGACAGTGTATAACTGGCAGCATTGGGTCTATGCATAACTGGCAGCAGTGAGACAGTGTATAACTGGCAGCATTGAGTCTATGCATTACTGGCAGCAGTGGGACAGTGTATAACTGGCAGCATTGGGTCTATGCATAACTGGCAGCAGTGAGACAGTGTATAACTGGCAGCTTTGGGTCTATGCATAACTGGCAGCAGTGAGACAGTGTATAACTGGCAGCATTGGGTCTATGCATAACTGGCAGCAGTGGGACAGTGTATAACTGGCAGCATTGGGTCTATGCATAACTGGCAGCAGTGTGACAGTGTATAACTGGCAGC
>SDVV010015762.1:0-14440 GCA_016164225.1 Gammarus roeselii | reverse complement strand
GCCATGATGTTGGGGCCATGATGTTGGGGCCATGATGTCAGCTTGACATGATGTTGGGGCCATGATGTCAGCTTGCCATGATGTTGGGGCCATGATGTCAGCTTGCCATGATGTTGGGGCCATGATGTCAGCTTGACATGATGTTGGGGCCATGATGTCAGCTTGCCATGATATTGGGGCCATGATGTCAGCTTGCCATGATGTTAAGGCCATGATGTCAGCTTGCCATGATGTTGGGGCCATGATGTCAGCTTGCCATGATTTCGGGGCCATGAAGTCAGCTTGCCAAGACAGAGTCTTATGTGCCAGGTAATCATAGTTTCGTAATGTTGCTTGTTTACATTTTCAGAAATAAAATAAGACTTTCCTAGGTTTACATTTCCGTTAAGTTGATTTTAAAAATTACCCAGTGGTGGGGAAGTTATTGAAGCTTGAATCACTTGGCATTCATATGAGCAGCCTATTATGTGAATTTAATAAAACGAACCAATTAAACTTGAGAACCTCTCCATTCTAGACAGAACAATGATGAGGCTAGAAACTGCTGCTGGAAGAGTCCACAAAAAAAGCGTGCCAAGAGGTTGGTCAACTTGATCAGTTCATCTAAATGCTTGCCCAAGAGATTGGTCAACTTGATCAGTTCATCTAAATGCTTGCCCAAGAGATTGGTCCCGAGGATCTATTTTAATGACCCTACCTCCTGTGTCACCATCTGCACCTGCCTCAGCGTAATAAGTTGAACTACGATCCATGTGCCTCCTGTGTCACCATCTGCACCTGCCTCAGCGTAATATGTTGAACTACGCTTATTGTTCTTTAAACATGTCCAACTGCAATTCGGTATATTCATCTGCTACATAAGTCAAACATTTCATCTGCGCACGCAGGAGTGAACAAAATGGCTACGCTCATACTATTCGGAAGTGAAACTGTGATCTCGAAGGTGAAACCCGTGTCTCTTCCAAAATGTGGAGTCTTCCACATTTCCTCTAAAAGAACAATCTAACACTTTTTGGGAGTTGTTTTTAGGGCTGTTAGAATAATTCACTAGGAATTACTGTAGGGGCAGAGATTCAGGTTGAATCGAATTCTGAAATCAGCCTGCAGATGCGCTATGTCAAAAAAACGTTCTACTCAGACACCTGTTTCATTAGTTAGAAATTTACCAATCGCAGAATTCGACTATAAGATACATCCTGCGGTGTGACGCTATTGGTTTACTCATCCAACATACATGGACTGTTGAGTATAGTCTTAAATATAACCTGCGGTGTGACGTCATTAGTGTACTCATCCAACGTACATGGACTGTTAACTATAGTCTTTAATATAACCTGCGGTGTGACGCCATTAGTGAACTCATCCAACATACATGGACTGTTAACTATAGTCCTTAACAAAACCTGCGGTGTGACGTGATTAGTGTACTCATTCATCATACATGGACTGTTAATTATAGTCCTTAATATAACCTGCGGTGTGACGTCATTAGTGTACTCATCCAACATACATGGCCTGTTAACTATAGTTCTTAACATAACCTGCGGTGTGACGTCATTAGTGTACTCATTCATCATACATGGACTGTTAACTATAGTTCTTAATATAACCTGCGGTGTGACGCTATTAGTGAACTCATCCAAAATACATGGACTATTAACTATAGTCCTTAATATAACCTGCGGTGTGACGCCATAAGTGTACTCTTACAACATACATGGACTGTTAACTAGAGTCCTTAATTTATTATCGTTCATGTGGTGATCCCTTCAAGGTACGCCAGATTTGTTTTCGGCGTTTGGATTTTCGTATTCCAACACATGTAACTGTTTCCCCAAGCTTAGAGGAAAGAGCTAGAAGTGTGTGCATACATAAAAACATACAATCTTCATACCAGGATATTTGAAAGGAAAAATCAAATTACCCTATTGCTACCGCATAAGGTACCTCGTCAAGGTGGGTGGCGAAGGTACCTCATTAAGGTACCTCGTCATCAACATGTCAATTTACACGTTGCTGAATTATCTTTTCAGTGATGGGTGAGAACAACTCGACACAATGCGTCGCGCAGAATATCATGACGAGGTATCATGACGAGGTACCTTAACGAGATACCATTACGAGGTACCTTGATGAGGTACCATGACGAGGTACCTTGACGAGGTACCTTGACGAGGTACTTCGTCGAGGTACCTTGACGAAGTTGATTGATGAGGTACCTTGACGAGTTTTGTAGATTAGGTACCTTGACGAGATACCTTGTCAAAGAACCTTGTCAAGATACCTCATCAAGTTACCTCGTCAAGGTACCTCGTCAAGTTACCTCATCATGGTACCTTGTCAAGGTACCTCGTCATGGTACCTCATCAAGGTACCTCAGATGATGTGGGATATTTCGGCCTAAGTAATTAGGCAAGAGTCAATTTCGGCGCATAATGTTCCAATTAATCCATCATTAGCGAAGAGGTTGGAGGAGAGATAGGAGGCCGTACCCCCTCTCCCCCCCTTGGGGTGGTCTGTGAGGACGAAGACTTTGCCTTTCCTTGTAGTTACAATAATGTGGGAAGTAAAAACAATTAAATCTCAATTTAACTTATTTTATACGTGGAGATTGGATTTTGAAACACCCTTAAGACGGCTGAACAGTTCAACTAACCCTTGGGCCGGCAGAAGGGTTCAGTTCACCCTAAACGGGCAGAGGGGTTCAATTAACCCTCAAACGGGCAGAGAGGTTCAATTTCCCTTAAACGAGCAGAAGGGTTCAATAAACATTTAGTCGGGCATGGGGGTTCAATTAACCCTCAAGCGGGCAGAAGGTTTATTGAACAATTAAGAGGGTAGAGGGGTTCAATTAACTCTTAGGTGGGCAGAAGTTTTAAATTTGCCCTCCAACGGGGAGAGGGGTAAAAAATATCCTCCGTCAGACAGAGGAGTTCCATTATCCAACCTCACGCGGGCAGAGAGGTTCAGTTTACCCTTAAGAGGGCAGAGAGGATACATTGACCTTGAGGCGGACAAAAGGATTCCATTAACCCTTAAGCTAGCCGATGGGTTCAATTATCACCTAGCGGGCTGTAGAGTTCATCCCACCCTTCTGCGAGCAGAGGTGTTCAGTAAACCCCTTAGCGCGCAGAGGGGTTCAATTGGCCCTTAAACGTGCAGAGGGGTTCAATTAACCGCACAAAAGGGCTCAATTAGCCCTGAAACAAACAGAGGGGGCTTAATTAACCCCCTAGCAGACACGAAAGGCTTTCCAATATGAACAAAATAGTTCGGTGATGGCCAGCATGCAGTCCGTAACGGGCCATTTACCCGCTAAATAAGTAAAGGGATGAAGAGCATGTGCCTTGGGTCCCTTGAGTCAACCTATGAGTGGTCTGCATGTATAATTAACAGATGTCATTATTTGCCATTTAAGATATCATTGTTGATATCACCTGCTGTTTTCACCTGTCGATATCACCTGTTGTTAGCACCTGATTGGTTATCACCTGTTGTTATTACATGTCGTTGATATTACCTGTTATTATCACCTGTTGAAGTTGCCTGTTGATATCACCTGTTGATATCACCTGTTGATATCACCTGTTGATATCACCTGTTGATATCACCTGTTGATATCACCTGTTGTTAGCACCTGTTGTTCAGACCTGTTGTTATCACCTGCTGTTATCATCTGTTGGTATCACCTGTGTTGTCACCTTTTGATATCACCTGTTGCCAGCACCTGTTGTTATCACCTGTTGATATCACCTGTTGATATCACCTGTTACCAGCACCTGTTGATATCACCTGTTGATATCACCTGTTGTTATCACCTGTTCATATCACCTGTTGATATCACCTGTTGTTAGCACATGCTGCTATTGCCTGTTTTTCTACAAAATTTGACGAATTGAAGTCTCGGGTGTCAACCGTAAAACAGTTTCTCCTGCCACTAGCCCATGTTAGTGAAGCAGTTTCTCATGCCATTAGCCCATGTTAGTGAAGCAGTTTCTCATGCCATTAGCCCATGTTAGTGAAGCAGTTTCTCCTGTCACTAGCTCATGTTAGTGTAGCAGTTTCTCCTGCCACTAGCCCATGTTAGTGAAGCAGTTACTCCTGCCACTAGCCCATGTCAGTGAAGCTGTTTCTCCTGCCACTAGCCCATGTTAGTGAAGCAGTTTCTCCTGCCATTAGCCCATGTTAGTGAAGCAGTTTCTCCTGCCACTAGCCTATGTTAGTGAAGCAGTTTCTTCTGTCACTAGCCCATGTTAGTGAAGCAGTTTCTCCTGCCACTAGCCCATGTAAGTATAGCAGTTTCTCATGCCACTAGCCCATGTTAGTATAGCAATTTCTCCTGCCACTAGCCCATGCTAGTGAAGTAGTTTCTCCTGTCACTAGCCCATACTAGTGGAGCAGTTTCTCCTGTCACTAGCCCATGCTAGTGAAGCAGTTTCTCCTGTCACTAGCCCATGCTAGTGAAGCAATTCCTTCTGTCGCTAGCCTATTTTTGTGAAGCAGTTTCTCATGCCATTAGCCCATGTTAGTGAAGCAGTTTCTCTTGCTACTAGCCCATGTTAGTAAATCAGTTCCTTCTGTCGCTAGCCTATTTTTGTGAAGCAGTTTCTCATGCCATTAGCCCATGTTAGGGAAGCAGTTTCTCTTGCTACTAGCCCATGTTAGTAAATCAGTTTCTCTTGTCACTAGCCCATGTTAGTGAAGCCGTTTCTCATGCCACTAGCCCATGTTAGTGAAGCAGTTTCTCCTGCCACTAGCCCATGTTAGTGAAGCAGTTTCTCCTGCCACTAGCCCATGTAAGTATAGCAGTTTCTCATGTCACTAGCCCATGTAAGTATAGAAATTTCTTCTGCCATTAGCCATGTTAGTATAGCAGTTTCTCCTGCCATTAGCCAATGTTAGTGAAGCAGTTTCTCCTGCCATCAGTCCATGTAATTATAGCAGTTTCTCCTGCCACTAGCCAATGTTAGTCAAATATAAAATTGTTCACGTTCGAATGTCCCTTCTAAAGCCAAGCCCCAACACAGATTGTTGCACAGTTAAACACGAGGCGCTTCTGGCAACCCCAGAACTGGCACAAAATAATTTCAACATTAATTTACAAGATGTCTTCCCGACAAGAGACAGAACAAGTTGACGATCTCTTGTCCCGGGAATAAGGGTTTAACAATCCTAAGTCATCATCATCTTCACAGACACAATCATACCTACACGTTGATGCACACTCATGCCAACGAAGACATGTTCATTCATCAACGTGGGTACACGATCATATTCATGCTGTTACATACATTCATCCACGTGGGTACACAATCATACTCATGCAGACACGTTTGTATATCAATATTCATACACAATCATACCCACGCATTAACATTCACACAACGCGTTGGTAGACAATTATAGCAAAGTACACATTCCGACATCCATGCTGGTTCACGCTGATACCCAGGCTGCCACATTCATACACTACCCATGACGTGAAAACACGATAATACCCACGCAGTGAAATTCATATATCTACGTGGGTACACGATCATGCATACGCAGATAATTCATCCATCCTCGTGAGTTCACTCTCACACCCACCTCTACACATTCAATCATCCACCTGGGGACACGATAATTTTCATGCAAACTCATTCGCATATCCACGTGGGTACATGATCATACTCATACAGACATATCCTCTCGTATGTGCGCGTTTTGTATACACACGCGCGTACACTAACACACAAACACACTCACATATCCCAAGCCTTCATCCAAAGGAAAAAGACGCGATGAAATGATTCCACCTCCCGTACACCAGACCTTCCCTTGTCCTCCGCCTTCTCCGCCTTGATACCATCCCTGCCCTCACACACCTCCTCCCTTTCCTCCTTCTTCTCACCCTCTTCGTATAGACCTCCAGCCATTTCATTCCACTGCCTTGAAGTCATCCTGTAGTCAAGCTGCGATGAGATGGGCGGCTTGGATGGACGTTGCAAGAAGCGTATTCTGTGAGGGATGTTGTCGTTCGCAGGAAAGGTAAGCTAAGTGAAGCTGTAAGATAGAGAGGTACGTGTTCCTGAGAGGAAAAACAGCAACCAATAAATGATATTTAAATATGAATGTGCAGACGGCGAGGAAGGCGCCTGTGGGATGTTCATGAAAGGTCAATCTGTATCTGTAACGCATGAAGTAAAACAAGTCGTGCACAAGCCGTACTGAAGCATATCAATAAATAAACAGCAGAATCCTGTTAAGGCATAACCCGTTCATAAACGGCGATTCGTAATACTAACACAAAGCCACACAGAAGATACACATTAACCACATATATGTTGTTCTATTTTTGCAATGTAGTACCAGCCATGTTACAGAAATAAGTATGATGCAACGGGGTACCAACCAAGATTACCGCCATACAACCAAATATCAGTCATGCCCTGTACTAGTCTTTCAGTATCATTGTGTCACACATAAATACGATTTATTATTTGAAATATTGAATTAATTTGTGCATGAAATTAAGCGATGGTAGACACATAATGATGATGTTGTAAAGAGATTGCTCATTTACACACAATGCAAAGAACCAACATGGATATGCAAATAACTAATTTCAAATGCAATATGAATAAATCACAAGGAAATATAAGGTGGTTTAAAAGTATTATGGCATTCACAAAGTCCCCATCACTAAAGAACATTATCCTCCTGCACGACCTCTAAAGCGAACAATAATGCAACAAAGTATTTCTGAGGAGGTTTCGTAAAGTTTTTGGAAAGCTGCAAAAAGAGTTGGATTGATGCGGATTAGCGGTGCCCATTAAAGCGACCATTGATACCGATTTAGAAAACACGGTTCATTGATAGTCAATTGCTACACCGTTGAAAAATTTGGATAATGGAACCTCCTATACCAGAAACAATAACGTGCAGCATAGTTCAAAGTTTCCAAACGAAATGAGGATATTGACACTAGTTTCTCTTGGATAAAATGAATAGGGTTCATTTTATTGTATCAGGAAAACCTGAGACAAATGCAAAGCTGACTTGAAGAGCAGATAGGCCTGTTCCTTGTGACCGAGAACCCCACGTCTAGCAAGTGGATCCTTGTGACCGAGAACCCCACGTCTAACATGTGGATCCTTGTGACCGAGAACCCCCACATCTAGCAAGTGGCAAGGAATGAGTAACGGCTCTGAGCTGGTGTTGCCCTATTTATATAGGCAGCAGCACTGCCCTATTTATATAGGCAGCAGCCCTGCCCTATTTATATAGTCAACAGCACTGCCCTATTTACATAGGCGGCAACACTGCCCTATTTACATATGCAGCAGCACTGCCCTGTTTATATAGGCAGCAGCACGGCCCCATTTATATAGCCAGCAGCACTGCCCTGTTTATATAGGCAATGCTATACGACGATTATAGGTTAAGCAATTGATCGTAATGATTGCAGTTAGAGCAGCTCAGGTCAAGGAAATTGAAGTGAATAAGTGAAAGAGGCGAAGATGATAGAATCATAGTTAGATGATTATGTTCGGCTTGATGACGGTAAACTAAATAAAAATCCAAACGAGTTTCAGTTGATTCGTCGGACTTTTTAACTATTCCTACCATCGCATTTATTATATCGTGGTTGTCCCCCGGCGTCCCTGCTCCTCTTAGACGAGGCTCAGGGATTGCTGGACTCAGGCTCAACATTGATTAATGCGGCCCCTGTTATCATTGTAGTCGTTTGGTATCACCGTGGCCGTGATGCACGAATACAGTCTCGAGGACACGGTGACCAGACCATCCCCAGCTCGAGCACTAGCCAGTTATACGACCCAACTCACGCTCGAGCTTAGGATTGGAGCGCATAGGTCACGGCGACCAGACCATCCCCCGCTCGAGCACGTGCCAGTTATATGACCCAACTCACGCTCGAGCGTAGGATTGGGGCCCATTCTAGTAGTTTAAGAGTGCAATGCGTAGCAGAACTTATAAAGGTTTCTTAATGAGAAAAGTGGTCATAGCAGTTGGTCAAGTGCCTTGTCGGAGGCTGGATAGAGACGTAAATTTATATTCTTTAACGTCCTCCAGCGCCAACTGATTAAGGCGATCTACTCCGAAGATGTTGAAAGGTGTCCCATGATTTTTTGGCTTGTATATACAAATACAAGCACAAAGTCGATTTTTTTAGGAAGGCGAGGTGCCTGACGGAAGGGCGCACCTCACACTCTCTTCATAAACTCAAACAAACTTAGCCTCCGTGCGCTAGAAGGTCCGCCGGATGACACACTCTGCGTCATGAGTTACGGTCCAAGGTCAGTGTTCACAAGTGTAAGAAGACAATAACAGGCCTATTGGCCCACACTAGGTTGCCTTTTGATAGCAATAGGATTAGTTCTGAAGTAAAACGCTCAGGAGAGCTTCATGTGCAATTTGTTTTTAAAACATCAAGAAAGGGAACGGTATAACTATTTATCGGCGATCAATGTCGTTCTTATCGAGACGCGACTCAAACGTTTCGATTGTATTGCTATTTGCAACCTCCGCTCCAAGTTAATTCCATTCCTCGACCAGTCAATATTTGAAGAAATTGCGCGTGATGTCGAGTGAGAAACGTTTCTTGAGTTTGTACCCATTGTTCCTAGTCGATCCGTTCGTACTGAGAGTGAAAAGGCTCGCTCGGTCAAAGCAGGTCAGAAGCAGGTCCCGACAGTTCAACTGGTTTACCTCTGCTGCGTCAAAGTAACTGCCTCCTCTCCCCCACACAACCATTACTTATCTCTATGAGATGCCAAGGGCGGGAAAGCTGATCAGGGCAGCGTCAAAACTCTTTTATTCACTACCGTTCTTTACTCACGCCTATCCTTTGCACGCTCTCTTGCTATCTCCACACTTATGTCTCTTCTTTTCAATTAACACCTGCTTCACGCCATCCATCCATCCAAACTTCGGTCTACCTCTATGCCTACGTCCACTCAACTTCGCTTACATCACCCTTTCCTCCACGCTAATATAAGCGTGAGTCTACCCGATAATCTAAAAATGGGTTAGATATGTCAATTTGCTGGATTCTTGTTGGCTGATTTTGAAGTTTCTGAATCGTTAATCCTTTAAGACGTACGAACGTTTTTTTGTGAACTTATGCTCGTTCGGACGCAACTCCTGAGCCGTGAAGTTCTGGTGACGTCAGAGCAGGAAAGTGTGACGTCACAGGATGGAAATCTGTCTTCTGGTTCTTTCTGACGTTTCAAGAGGGATGCTTGTATCTTATTAGTTGATTTCACTCACCATTGTGACGTCACAGCAGGAATGCTTGCATTTTATAGGTCGATGCCACTCCCCAATGTGACGTCACGGCAAGCATGCTTGTATCTTGTTTACAAGTGTAAGAAGATAACAACAGGACTTTTGGCTCAAACTGGGTTGCCTTTTAATAGCAAGAAGATTAGGTTCTGAAGTAGAACGTCTAAGATAACATCTTGTGTCTGTGTATTTTCTGTTTCATTAAAACAGAAAATCAGGAGAGGAAAAGTTTGTTGAAACATAGCATTTGACGATGATACTCGAAACAACTCAAATCAGCATCTGACGAGAAAGCCACCGACCCACGGTGTTGATCTGAGATTGTCACAGTTTCATGCATCATTAAGCCAATGCTGACCGGAATCATTGCTGAACACCGTTTTGCAGCGAGCAGGTTCCAATGCCGAGCACCTTTTTTACCGTGCTAGTGCCAATGCCTGGCACTAATTCAACCGTATGGGTGTCAATGCCGAACACCATTTTTGGTCGCTGTCACTCACCAATGTGACGTCTTAGCAGGGATGCTTGCATTTTATTGGCCGCCGTGACACCCCAACGTGACGTCACAACATTAGCTCGTGACTGGCGAGACAATAATTCATATTGATCGACGCAGCACAACGGCTGGGTTCTGGCTTTATGATATCCCAATTGTGCAAAACAAATTATCCAATATTCTCAATTTCGTCCTTCTTCATGCCGAGGTCTATGAATGACGATGAAGTCACTGTGACGAATAACTATTCCGCTCGCAGCATGACTGGTCAATTGCCATTACCACCTTAAGAAGCCAACGCGAGGATTCGGATTCAACGTTCATTCGTGAGTTTAGTCACCAATCAGAGGAGCGGAAAACAAGTTCTCATAGACTTCTATTAGATTTAATTTCGGATGCTCTGATTGGTCGCTTCCACTCACTGTGACGTCACGTCAGAGATGCTCTGGTCTGAACCTTTGGGTGGCCTTCCAAGTGCGCTCAAGAATTGATTACCCAATTTGTCGATATCCGGTCAACATCTACCGTATTGTTCGTCTTGTGCGTAACGGACGCGTGACGAAACGGTCTCAGTATTTCAACTGCCTTTCGGAACTTGAATTATTATTTTGAAGATGTTCATTGTTGATTTCTATGAATTATATAACAGAAAAGGCTACGAAAAATACTAAGAGGCCGTCAGTCTACCAATAAGAACGTCAACATAAATTTGTATAGTACTGCCAACTGAGCGACAGAAGCCTTGTATTTCTATTGGCACATTCAAATAGGCCTGATCTTTGCGGTGCCAGCAACTGAACCATTTAGCTATAGTTTCAGTAGGAGCTCCCTCTTTACTAGTAGCCATACATAAACATTCCTTTAATATTGAGATATGGCTAGATAAATACATTCACAATAGTGAATATGATTTTGCAGATTGAGACCTGGACATTCCATTTATGAAGTCATGATAGAGAAAAAACATCGATGACAGTCTCATGAAATTCGCAAGTCATGCTGCCATTTTCCGCCCTTTGCTGTCACTCTCTCGACAACGTGATATCACAGTAGGAATGGTCCAGTGATGTCACAGAGGAAGGAATGGTCCAGTGATGTCACAGTAGGAATGGTTCTGACCTGCTCGAAAAATATTTTGTTGAAGGCCTGAACAGTCCTACAGTGGGGTCACCTGAGTTAAAAGAGCAGAAAGCGGAATGAATGATAATAGATGCATTTGGGATGACGTCCAAGGCTCTTGACCTACTGCTGCTTGGAGTCACAAATTTGATCCGTAGTCTATATACAGCAGGAATCAAATGGTACAAACAGTCTGCCATCTACCCAATTGAGTAGAGCAGCAGCCGTGGCTTTGAAAAGCAGGGGAATCTCAAAAACATCAACACAAATCCTACAATTCTCACCCTTCTTCCCACCGAGCAACATGATACCACAGACGGACTGCACAGACCAGTACCAGTTGGTCACCAAGCCTTGGCAGAGGCAATATTCAACGAATAACTAATTGAATATTTGCAAGTGCGTCATGAGCGCTTGAAATTGCTACGAGTAATTTAACTGTGGCCAATCAACGTCCAGGGATCCTGTGTTCTTTATGCGATGTTAGAGTATTTCCATACTTCATTGAATTATCTGACCCAGAGTAATGAATTGAAATATTTGAAGGTTCTCAATTTGAAGCAGAGTGGAAAACAATTTTTCGAAAGTTTGAAATCAAAATGAGAGTTGTCTAGTGATATTTTTTTATAGTTCGATTCAAATTTTAGAACACTTCATTGTGATATACAAGCATTTGAATGAGAATATACGGTGCACTTCAAGCAATAAAACCTTCTTGGTGTAATATTTGAAAATCTCATTGCTTAATTTGTATCCCTTTCAGTAACCGTGTCTAGTCACCAACCAATGAGAAAAGGGTAAGTTAAGCCTCATCAATTTTGTAAGCATATCTTTACTTTTACGCTCCCGGTATTGGTCGCTTAGGCTGGTTAGGGTCTTTGCGTGGTCGTGTCTGAGGCGTTCATCTCGAGCCTCATCAAAACACTGATCATGGTAACTGCTATGCTGGACCCCAACTTGGTTGATCCTAACCATGAACATCAAATCCAGTTATCCAACAGCTGAACAGTGCAGTCTTGCGTGTTTCTTCGCCCGTTCCAGCTTTCTGTACCGAGAAAGTGCAAAAGACCACGTATGGTTGAAAGCCTCAGCGTTCCTCAAGTAACACCAAACGCGTGAGTGAAAGTAACAGATAAAAGGAACGGAAAGTGAAAGTAATAACACATAACAACTTCATTTTTTTAATCTGGGTTGTGTGATTACAGGATCTTCTGCTAATCAAGCGCCAATTGATGAGCCATGACTTGAAGTTGTTGCTAGGCCACTGACAATTGTTGTGCCTAGCAACAATACAGATTAAATTGTACTTCGTACGCTCACATGCTCAAGGAGGAAAAGCAAAATGTAAATTAAATACATGTGCTGGTCAACACCGAGCGAAAGACCCAACGACTATGATACTCTGATGCGTTTTCAACCATTTTGTCGACTAACAATTTATCATATTAAATTTGAAACATTATCATTGCTAATGTAAACCATACTAGTGTTTCAGTTTAGTAGCCTCATGGCCTCACAGTAAATTTATAGACCGATTTCATAAATACCTCTTACGATGCTGCAATCAAATATATGTCTGGATGGAAACACCTTACCATGCATCGGCGTTGCTTTTCTCCTATTCATCAGTCTTGCGGAAGAGGCTTAACGTATTATCAGATTATAAATGCCGCGCGTGATGCTCGACTCCGTTCCTGAAATATACTGGCAGTGGTGGGCAATATACGGAATCTAGATACATTTAGGCGTATTTTTTGAATATATGATTGCAGATGTCAAACGAAGCAATGGGGTAATGTATTTCGATACAGCATCTTACCAAACACTGTATTCGATGGAATGATGTAAAACCACATGTCAATGGGTGCAGTGTATTCCGTCTACTTTGATCAGGTTCTATGGAGTATTCAATGAAATGCAGGCAAAGAAGAAAATCAGAGTTGAGCGAGATGATAGTTGTAGAATATAATATTAATGTTAGTTGTATATGGGAATATTAATCTTGATTACATCTAAACTCCCTCAGTGAGCTGACCCAATCTGTTATGATAAACCAAGAGATAATCTCTTCTCCGAGACCTGTAGTTTGTGGTGTCCCTCAGGGATCGATTCTTGGACCTGATCGTTTCCTTTAGTTTGTAAATGACATCAGTTGTGGAAGTCCGGTTGATAAAGCATGAGTAAAATTTTATGCTGATGATGTTCAATTGCAGCACGACCGGCAAACAAATTAGAAGAGCTGAAAAACGAAACAGAAACAGAGTCGACTCACGTCCATAACTGGTAAGCTTCAATTGGGCGTAACATTATTACAGATAAAACCAGGTGCATTATCCTGGCAACAAACGCAATTGCATCTAAAGTATCCGATCATTTCATTGATGAAGGTTTGGCCGCAAAAATCCCTGATCGAACGCGGCTCAGTGTCTGAGTTAAAGAGCGTGACAAAAAACGCATGCCAAAATACTTGTCTCCTAGATTTTTCAGCTGTTGCGGGAACTGGAATCTACTCATTTATTACATATACTATAGATAACTCACAATTGGGCCCTTGACTTATTGAAATTTCTGAATTGAGGTTTCCTTTGTGGTAGGCAAGAATACTATTGGCGCCCTGCACTTCTTGACTCAATGCCCCCCCAGTACAGTATCAATCAGGAAGGCTAGCAAGGTTTTCCAGGCTAATTTAGTATCTTGGCATAATGATACACAGGCCTATCAAGCCTGAATTTAGGAGATAATCGTCCTCACAGGTAGAAATGAAAAAAAAATGATCAGGCAGCAGCACTGCATGATAGACTAAATAATTTCGACTCGGGTTGTGTGTATTTCTAGACATGCACCCGTTTCCCTCTAATTAGGAGGGTGGTATAATTATCCAGATGAAAAAGAGGAAGGCGCCCAATTTCCCCGTCACATGACAGCCGTGTCTTTGCCGGGGCTCGAATTCGCAACGTGCAGCACCAGAGGCTAGCACTGCTGTCGATCACGCTAACCACTCAGCCACGACGGCCCTTGTAAACTTAAATTAAAAGAGCCAGACGTGCACGTCATCCGCCGCTCACACAGAAGGAGGCGGGATCTCCTCCTTCTGTGCACGTCATTCGCCGCTCACTCAGAAGGAGGCGGTATCTCCTCCTTCTGTGCACGTCATCCGCCGCTCACACAGAAGGAGGCGGTATCTCCTCCTTCGGTGCACGTCATCCGCCGCTCACACAGAAGGAGTCGGGTTCTCCTCCTTCTGTGCATGTCATCCGCCGCTCACTCAGAAGGAGGCGGGATCTCCTCCTTCTGTGCACGTCATCCGCCGCTCACACAGAAGGATGCGGGATCTCCTCCTTCTGCGCACGTCATTCGCTGCTCACACAGAAGGAGGCGGGATCTCCTCCTTCGGTGCACGTCATCTGCCGCTCACACAGAAGGATGCGGGATCTCCTCCTTCTGTGCACGTCATCCGCCGCTCACACAGACGGAGGCGGGATCTCCTCCTTCGGTGCACGTCATCCGCCGCTCACACAGAAGGAGGCGGGATCTCCT
>SDVV010015761.1:0-14440 GCA_016164225.1 Gammarus roeselii | reverse complement strand
TATATATACATATTTTCACTTTGCTTGTTACAAGTCCAGTAATATCGACTAGTTTTAAGTAATGTTAGGTGATTGCTCGTTAGTAGACTGTAGAGTTCAAAACGTTTATGTAAGCTTACCGCATATGTCAGTGATTGTTATGGGTGTTAAAGCGTTAGAAAGTTCTATGTATGGTTTTACTGTTTGAATATGATTTTTTGCTGTAAAGATGGATTTGTTGCTCCTCCCATTTTTGTCTATTATAACGAATATTCAATAAATCCACTCTAACATTTTACTACAGATCTGTGATGTAAGGTTTGCAGTCAACAAGATCTAGGATATATCTAACGTACATAATTAGCGAAATATATATAAATATACGACAACATAGATCATTTATTGATAAATGTAAAATGTGTTGCCATACACTGCCAGATGCATTAATCCCTAGGCAACTTAACCAACTTAACCAATGATTATAGATTTTCATTCAAGTTTGATGGTTATGTATGATATTTAGTCATCATTTTGTGCGATGTACATATCAAACCATTCCACATGGTTCTATTTACGTAGCTTTTTTTATCGCCACACACCATGTACACACATACACACATTGATACGTATATACAGGGTTGGTGCCGGCATAATTCAGGCTTATACAGGAGGAAGGTGCCGGCATATGCCGGCATAATTCAGGCGTATATAGGGGTAGGTGCCGGCATAATGCAGGCGTATAATGTATGACTCAGTGTCCCGGCACATGGGTGCCGGCATATGCCTGCATAATTAAGGCGTATACAGGGGGGAAGTGCCGGCATATGCCGGCATAATTCAGGCGTATACAGGTGGGAGGTGCCGGCATATGCCGGCATATACAGGGGTCGATGCCGGCACGATGTAGAGACATACACACATTTGTATGCATATACAGGGTCGGTTAACATCTGTAGCATTATCTCTCCGATATTTTTTTTCCATTTGAACAAAGTCCCTTGCTTTTGTTACAAGATATTTCATGTGGATCAGCTTCAAGTCACGTTAGGCTAAAAGAACTAATCGTTCCAACCTAACCTATCCTATTCTAACTAAGAACTATGAGTCATCGTTCGAGATTTTTTCGTGCTTACGTGTGATATTCAGTCATTGATTTAGAATTATACATATCAAATATCTCCATTTGGCTCTACATTTTGATCTAATCTCTGCAGTTTTGATACACACTTCCAATTTTGATTTAGCAAATTTCAGCGTTTTCATAGATAATTACATCGTTGTTTGATTGTTATAGCTTTTCTCATATGATTCTTGATTTATGATTTGATACAATTCTACTTCACTTGTACATGTTATTCACACCCATCAAAAATCTAACTTAACCTAACCTTATGTATGGTTTTCAGTCATTGTTATATACATATGAACCTTTCCACGCGACTCTTGATATCACTTTATTTCGTTGTCACTCTCGACCCATATTGGCTGGCGCAGAGGCCCCATTTTCAAACTTAGATGGATTGAATGTTACAAGTAATTCATATTTGTTTCCAGCTTCATACAAACGGACGCAAGGTCTCACACTAAGCTATCTTATTTTACTTCAAAATCTCGTGGCACTACATCCTTTGACGACTTGCACGTCTGATTTGCCTTTTATTTCCTATAATTTTCATATTCATTGGCGATGACTTCGTTTCAGATGTCGCCACACATTACTGGTGGATTTATGTTTATTCAATTTCATTTCTTTTTGGCAAAGATTACAGACCCTCATCACCACATCAATCTAAAGCAAACGATGTCTCAATCTATACCCCTTCCTTACACAACAAAATCACAAACTTGCCTGAGCAGAATCTGATCGGACTCTGATTTATGTCCTACCAATCTGTAACACATCAAGATCATTTACGCCGTGATAGGTTTATGGCTTCGTTTCACGCCTTGAAACATATTCATCTACCGATTTCGACAATTTGATGCTAGCTCCAACCGACATGCTGCTCGCAATTTGAGTTTATGATAATAGAAACATTTATTTGAGGATTTACATAGCTTTATGTTTGTAATTTGGGTTTAAGATAATATAAACATTTAATTGAGGATTTACATAACTTTATTAGTATTTATCAGGATTAATTACAGATCATGCTGGATGCATCCAGTTTTTTACTTTTTTTTGAAACAGCATAGTTCGTACATCCAACCATACCCATCATCACTATATTTCAGTTTCATCACAAAATCCTTCCTATACTACATCATATCTTTGATACGAGTACCGAAGGCTATTCCATTCTCGTGACTCCATAAATGTAGTGCTTCTTCTTCGTTATCTTTAATTATTCGAATCTTCTCCAAATAAAGAACTCCCGATTTTCATCCGAAAGAAATTGTTTCATACGATTCAGATTTTCTCTAATTCTAAGGTAAAATTTATTTTCCAATACCTTAGCTTTATTACACTTGTGAAGGTTTTCTGCTTGGATCATATCAATTTCGAGATTTACCTTCTTATTCTCTTTGAACTCTGTTACATACGACTGAAATGTATCGAAATCAGTTACCCAAATCCTGCTTAATTCATTCTTCATTCATACATGATTTTTTTTCCCACTTTTAATATTCTTGTTCTACGCATTTCTAGAAAAGTGTCATGTTCAACAGTTTTAATATATGTTCGAACTAAGCCATATCATATGCGGAGATTGTTTCATCCAACACACGTAAACAAAATTTTGAGACGTGAACATTAATTTTGTTTATTCTAAGGCGAAACGTACGTTTTCACTCGTTCTCAACGTAACACTGACTCCAATCTCGGCTGTAGTCGGGACTATGAGCGGGGGTAGGGCGGAGTAGGTCCAGACGAAGCGCGGAGTAGGTCTAAACAGCAGTGCCAGTTTTATATGTCGCCTCCATCCCCCCACCCTTACTAGGTCATCAACTATGTATATATGCACGTGAATAGGGCTGTGTACGTATGTGCATGTGTGTGTTCATGCGCATGTACGTGTACATGAGTTTAAAATGTACACCATAATTTAAAATTCAGTACAATTTTTAAATTCAATTGTGGGGAACCGAACCCACAATGCCTCGTCGGAGGAAGGAAAACTATAAATTGTATATTGTTGAAACCATCTAGTTCAGTATGACGTAGACATTTGGTTTTTGGAATGTTTGGTGAGTGGCAGTGCTCTTTGATTTTTCCCACTCTCATCCCATTCTCAACTGCCAATGGTGTCCCCGCTCTGTGTTGTCTCCTCGATGTTTTCCCTATATCGTGTAGAGTAAAGGGACAAGGTATTTCCCTTTATATAGGAAGTACATCGTTCAAAGAATTTCTAGTAGTTAAATGCATATCATGGTTTCTAAGATAATATGAGTAAAATATGTTAAGAAAGCGTACGTGGTAGTTGTTTCAGTTTGAAGTAAACCATTTTTTGTGTTAAGATGTCCTGAGGTTGAGTACGTATTCTAGACGCCGGTCTGGGGATGCTTCAAAAAGCGGTCACCGCTTGGATTTCTGCCTGAGGCCGGCCAGTGCATCCCGAACCGTGGTGAGAGTAAGTTCATTAATTTCGGTGCCCTCAGAGGATGTGAAAACTCATAGATATGGATACAACAAACATGACTGCCAAGGAGAATTCAACGTGACTCGAGACTAGAATAGTTGAGTGACTGTAGAAAATATAAATTATGCTAACCTTGCCAGTTAGATATGACGCAGTTTTAGTACAGTATAGGTTGTGTAGCACTATTATGACCGTGTTAGGGACGAGACCGTATAATCGCCTTTCTACTTCATGGGACTTCGCCGAAACCCAAGTAAGTTCCACAATACAATATCTAATGTGTGTCATAGAAAAATGTTGATCCCATTCAAAGGTGTGAGATTATAAATATATGTAAAGAACTGTAAACTGTGCTAAGGGAGAGAAATTCATTCCCCACATAATGGTCCTATCGAGAACCGGACGGTTGACCAAGCCGCGATTGTTTGAAAATAGTAAGCTGCAAGGTGTCAGCGCGACGACGCCATATTGGAAAATGCTCAGTGTCCAAGAAAATAAAGTGCCCAGTGTGAATATAAAGCTATATAGGCAGTGATATATATTATTTTAATGTTTTTAGATAAATATTTCATAGAAATTCAGGAAATAATTGATATTGTCATATTTACATTTATGAAAGTTTAGAGCCGGAATTATGGTTACACTGAATTGATGATTTGTCTTTTCAATTATGGTCTGTAGTTGGCAAATAGGTAAATATGACCGCATGGTGGTGCACAGTCCGAAGTCATCGTAAGTTATCATTTTCTAAACGTTATAATGGGAAGAGCCAGGTTTCTACTGGCACATGGTAAATGTAGATAATTGGTGTTGATGTTTGATATCTTAGTTTTCAAGGTTAGACTTGGTTGACAAAGTTGAGTGCAACCCTGGTTATCATTGGAGATTACTTTGTCAAATGATGACAGTTACAGTTTAAAAAAAATGGCAAATGCCATAAAAATTGTTAAACCTGATAGCAAATGGGGTCAATTTGAAGTTTGACTTTCTATTTGTTGTCCATGCTTTGAGAAGAAGTGTGCTTTTCTTGGAACAAGTTCCGGAAACATTTTAGAAGACACAATTTCTATTGACAAGTAGTTAAATAAAGTAGACCTATGTTGTGTCTTCATGCTATCGAGGGTATGGTCAATAGTGTTGTGAAGAAATTATGATTATTTGATTGTTTTTGTGCTTATGAAAAGTAGTGACTTCTCTCGTGACAGGCTTAAAAGCATTCCTAAAAGGTGGTATTTCCACCAACAAGAAGTTAATATGGTAGATCGTTGTTGTCTGAATGTCATCAAGATCAAAGTTAAGTTGTCAATAGATTCATTCTTTTTCTTTGTTTCTATACCTGACAGGTTCTGGAAACATTTGAGAAAGGTGGAACTTGTTGACTAGTTAGTCAAGTAGACTCCGTTAGTGAACGGATAAGGTTAAAAATTTATTCTCTAACGGACAACTTATCAAGGATTGCAAGATGCCGCCAACCATGGATGGTCTCATTCGCAGTAGGGGGCATATAAGGGCTTCATCACCACACTGCTTCGAAAATTGAAAATGTGTTGTGATGCAGACCCCTTCACTGCATCAGAGAAGTTAGATGCTCTTGCTGTGAATGTGAGACTAGCTGAAGGGCACATCCAAAAGGTAGTGGAGCTGCAAGAGCAGATCCAAGAGATTCAGGTAAGTGATGAAATAGTCAGCGAAGCCGCACTCTACAATATGGCAGCGAACCATGTGAAAGAGTTAGACGAGATAAGGTTGCTCATCACAAAGTGCAACCGCTTGATGGATGAGACAAGAGTTGGTCCACCTAGCAATGCCACTCCATCTGTTAGTGAATCAAGGAGGGCAGCGAGAGTGAAGCTACCAACTCTAGAGATAATGTAGTTCTCCAGGGACATACTCTCGTTCAATAGTTTTTGGCAGTCGTTCAAAAACATTGATCATAGTCCAGATTTGGAACCCTCTGAGAAATTCCATTATCTAAGTAGCAAGTTGAAGGGTCCTGCCCAAAGTGTGTTGATGGGTTTCACACCCACAAATGAAGCATAAACTCAAGCAATGGCACTGCTCAAGAAACAGTTTAGAGATGAGTCACGCATAATAATAGCTCATCTCTACGCCTTGGATGACATCCCTGCAAGAGTCCAGACAAAGGATGGAGGCTCAATTGTGTCACTTGGAGATTGCAGGGATAGACTGCAACAAGTGCACAAATTGCAGCTCTATCTTAGTCCACCTGCTCAAAAGGAAAATACCTCCGACCATTTAAGAAGCATGCAACGGTCACAAATAAAATTTTGAAGCCTGGAACATGAAATTTTTTCGCGTGGCCCCGCGAGAAGTCATAGTTAGAATGGAAAACTGTGACACACAAAGTAAATCCCAAAATCCTGGAAACCAAACGCCAACTGCTGGCACTCAAATATCAGCACATAATGAAAGTCGCTCCAGAGGGAATCAGGGGGATAACTTCAAGCCCCTGAGCACTGTTGGGTCATTTCAGGTAGGAACTTCTGGGTGTGGTCTATGTTCAGCAGATCACTCTGTGTATAGATGCACAAGATACCTGACCACCGAGGCAAGGAAAGCTCGAGTATTTGAGCTGCGCCTTTGCTACAAGTGCTTCAAGGTGGGCCACAGCGCAACGGATTGCTCTGAAAAAGACCCATTCTGCAAAATATGTAAAAAGACTGGTCACCATGGTGCTTTATGTAACAAAAGAGGTAAGTATCCACAGTTAGATGACAAGTCTTCAGGTAATCAGAAAGGTATGGTTGCTATGGCTACTGGTCCTGCAGCAAATGGTCCTGCTAGTGTAGATACTGTAAATGCACCGGCAGCAGGATGTGGGAAGGCTACTACCCTACCCACAGCAATGGTAAGTTTGAGAACCAAAGATGGAACAAAGCTTGTGCGAGCTTTGTTTGATCAGGGTTCGCAGAGATCCTCCATTGAAAGAGGAACACTGAACAATGGTGACAAATCATGTCGTCATACCACCCTGACCATCGATGGTTTTGATAGTAAAGTTACTGAAACTGAGTATGACATCACTACTGTCACTATTTATGTGCCAACACATGAGAGCATATCAATGGGTCTGATAGTGGTTGACACTCCAGCTGATAGCCTCCACACAAATGGGGTAAACGAGCTTGCCCAAAGGTTAACAGCCAAAGGACGTAACCTGGCTGATTGTTTTGATAATACAGTCCACTACCCTGTAGACATGCTTGTGGGAGCAGACTTTTATTATAGCTTCATGATTCCTGAAGAACAGGATGAAGGGGTTACGATAACATCATCAAATCTCGGAGACATGTTGCCTGGACCCATAACAAACAGAGAGTTGGCATATCCACAGGTAAGTGTAATCACTGCACTCAAGGTTGCAGTCAACAAGGAACCTGAAAGAGAGTTTCGACCTGTCGTGGAAGCTAAAGATCATTGGTTTATCGGAGGGAGAAAGCTCACCCAGATGATAAAGCAGCCCTAGAGCAGTTCAACAGAAGCATTACATTCCCTGAGGGTAGGTATGTTGCTAGACTGCCGTGGGAGGCATCTCATCCCACGCTGCCAATCAATTATCATTTGGCCCAGGGAAGACTGGTAAGTAATCTCAAGCGTTTGAGGTCAGAACCTGAACTCTTGAAGCTCTATGACGGTGTAATGCGTGAACAGTTGCAGAAAGGTTTCATCGAGAATGTAAGTAACATGAAACCGATGGATGTTTGTCATTATCTTCCACACCATTCAGTAGCCGTGGATTCTCCGACAACACCCCTGCGTGTGGTATTTGATTATTCAGCTAAACCACACATTGATGCAGTAAGTCTAAATGATTGTTTGTACCCTGGACCATCCATGGTCCCTGAGTTACCTCAAATGTTGATGCGATTCAGATTAGAGGCGCTAGCTTCCTGTTCTGATATTGCAAAGGCATTCTTGATGGTAGGATTAGATGAGCATGACAGGGATTTTACTAGGTTTTTATTGCCTAGAGATTCCAAGGATCCTGACAGTCCTATAGACACTTATCGCTTCAAGGTCATCCTCTATGGAGCAGCCTGCTCCCAATTTATCATTAATGCAACCATTGATCACCACTTGGAAATGTATGGTGGACAAAGGGACGTTATTGACAAGATCAAAAGCAATATCTATGTGGATAACCTCTTGATCACAGCATCAACAAAGTCCGAGTTAAAAGAATTCCATGGTTCATCCAAGGAAATCTTAGGTGAAGCTAGGCTCAACCTCAGGGAATGGGCAACAAATGACCCAGAGCTCAAATTTATCAAGGAAAGGGAAATGTGAGTCAAATGTCAGACCCATTGTTCCTGTCCTGGGACTGAGATGGGACACAGTCCAGGACACCTTAGCAGAAGCTCCCAAAGAGCTAAAATCAGGTAAGTCAACTAATAGAACCATCTTGCGGGGTTTAGCCGAACAGTTTGATCCCCTTGGATTAATGACCCCCATCACCATCAAAGCTAAATTCATAATGAAAGAAATTTGGCAGTCAAAGGTGAGTTGGGATGATGATCTTCCAGAATCCATTGAAGTAAAATGGGAGAAGATCAAGAAAGAGTTCTCAATGATGGGTGACATACCCATCAAACGCAACGCAGAAATTGGTAAGTCAGTGACCCTACACACATTTGTAGATGCCTCCACAGTAGCATATGGAGCTGTTGTGTATGGGGTCAGTGAAGGTAAGGCAACACTGTTGATGGCAAAGAGACGGATTGCACCTGAAAAAACGCTTTTTGTACCAAATTGGAATTGACTGCAGCAATACTTGGAGCAAGTCTGACCAGGTATGTATGTGAGGCTTATGAAAGGGAAGTCAACATTGAAGCCATTCTCATATGGTCAGACAGTCAAGTTGCCTTGGGTTGGATCCACTCAGCAAGCCCCCTAGAGGCTTACATGCAAAACCGGAAGCTGGACATAAAAAAAGTTCACCCTAATGCTAACTGGTACTATGTTCCCACTAGTCAAAATCCTGCAGACTTGATAACTCGAGGAGTAAGCCCGAGAAAACTCAAGTCAAGTCACCTGTGGTGGCATGGACCCAAGAGCATAGTGGAACTCCAGGAGTGCGAAAACTTTCCAACTCAATTGCACACAGTAGCACTAAATAAAGCTAAACAGACCTCCCCCCCCCCCCTGAGCTTTTCCTACTCGCAGTTGCAAACAAATGTTTCGGAAGTCAGAGGGGAATTCAAATTTTAAGTCAGAGGGTATGGTAAATGGTAAGTCAAAGGGTATGGTAAATGGTAAGTCAAATGGTAATCCTAATGGTAAGTTGGTGAACAACGGTAGGAGACAACCAATGGGTCTGACTCTCAGGAGAGGAAATGGTCTGAGATCTAGGCAGTCAAAGCACTTCAGCAAGAAGTATTTGCGAATGAGATAAAATTCATTCGTAATCCCAGTTTCAGGCACTCCAGTCCATCGATGAAGCAACTCAACCAAACACTCAGATGTGACAAATTAGTAGTGGTAAGTAGACTCACCGAAGCTGAGGTGGAGGAATCTGTAAAATATTCAGTCCTGCTACCCAAGCATCGGGTCACCGATATTATTATCGAAGAGAGTCACAAAACAAGACACCACATGGGAATAAACCACGTCGTGGCCAGCCTACGTTGAAGGTGGTACAAACCGAGAGCCAGACAAAAAGTCAAAAACATAATTAGAAAGTGCATGCAATGTAGACAGGAACGTGGGACGCATTTCCGTGAACCACCAACCCCTCCTCTACCAAGTTATAGAGTTACTCAGTTACGTCCTTTCGCGGTAACTGGTGTAGATTATGCCGGTCCTCTTTAGGTTAAGGAAGGGACTCAAGTTGACAGAAGGTACATCGCATAGTACACTTGTACATCCACTCGAGCGGTACACCTGGAAGTTGCCAAGGACCTGTCCTCAGAAGCATTCCTAAGAACCCTACAAAGATTTTCCGCTCGTCGTTCCTATCCTCAAATGTTGATCAGTGATAACGGATCGAACTTTGTGAGTTCCGCCTAGATCCTACAACCTTGGGAGGAAAATCACAGCGTACGAAATACCCTGAATCAAAATAAATGCAGGTGCATTTCAACCCCAGTCGGGCCTTTTGGTTCGGAGGCTTCTTCGAGAGGATAGTAAAGATGGTCAAACTGTGTCTTCAGAAAACGTTACACAGAGCTATGGTGACATAAGACGAACTGCCCACCGTACTTTGTGAGATAGAAGCGGACTTCAATGACCTTCCGCTAACATCGATTTCAAACTCGGTTGGTGACTATGAACCACTGACGCCATCCCAACTGATGCTCGGATATCGTCTAGACAGCATACTTGTCGCAACGCCTGATCCGGAGGAAGAATATGATCCCTCCATGTTCACAGCGAAGCTCCTCACGCGCAGTAAGAAAAACGTCCAAAGGATTTTGCACCGGATCACAAACCAGGTTCAGAAAAGAGTATCTGATCATTCTACGGCATAACGCCGTGGATGCCACGGAAATCATCGCACCCAAGGTGGGTGTCATAGTTCAGATCCACGAAGAGGGTCCCAGGCTACTATGGAGCTTGGGCCAGGCCATCAACCTTCATAAAGGAAAAGATGGTCACGTACGAAGCGTGAAATTAAAAATACGCGTTGGGACCGTCAGTCGACCGGTAAATTACTCTATACCCATTAGAAGTACTAGCGAGAGAATCATCGAATGTTTCTCCCGAGTTGCCGGAACCAAACCAGGCACCCCTGCCCTATGCGGACGACAGGCAAGGGGACACAATTTGCCGGGTCACCCGTGACAAGGGAGACAACTTAAACACAACAGCTGTGCATGACCCAGGCGCTGCTAGGCCCAAAAGAGCAGTGGCTCTAGTTGCATTTCTCTTGGGCGGGAGTGCGTGGGGAAACAAACCCGCAATGCCTCGTCAGAGGAAGGAAAACTGTAAATTGTATATTATTTGAACCCCCTAGTTCAGTACGACGCGGACATCTGGTTTTTGGAATGTTTGGTGAGTGGAAGTCGTCTATGATTTTTCCCCCTCCCATCCCTTTCTCAACTGCCAATGGTGTTCCTGCTCTGTGTTGTCTCCTAGATGTTTCCCCTCTGTCGTATAGAATAATGGACCAAGGTGAAAGATACACACTTCAAATTTTGATCGAGCAAGTTCATCCGTTTTCATAGGTAATTACATCGTTATTTGATTGTTATAGCTTTTTTCATATGCTTCTTGATTTATGATTTGATACAATTCTACATTACTTGTACGTGCTATTCACACCCATCAAAAACCTTACCTAACCTAACCTTATGTATGGTTTTCGGGAGCCCAGCGTTCGCGCTAAAATTATTCCCGCACACACGCACTATCGCCACTTCACTTCACCTCACTGTCATGGCCGGACACTGTCATAACCGCTAAAGATCTTTCATCCCACGTGCTTTCTACCTAACGATGATTCAGCCCACACGCATTTTCCACCAGTTCAAAATCTGCCACTGTCATATCTGCCACTGTCATAACACCGAAACAGGCGTATCAACCTAACAGTTATCACTTTAGTGAAACATCAATAAAAAACGCTAAAAAACGGCATTACGTACCCTACAAAAATACGAATGTTTGCCCCGCGGGTTAGAAATACGTACCTTTGCCCCGCGGGTTAGAAACACGTACCCAAGGTTAGGTTAGGTTGGGCAGGAAAAGTTTCATTAAAGTGATAACCGGTAAAATGGTACGACTGGTGGCTGATTCTGACGTGGGCTGAAACAGATTTTCGCCAGAATGTCACTGGCAGATATGACAGTGGCTGGTGTGACTGAGGAACGCTATGAATGTTCGCTGTTAAAAAATGGTACCGTAGGTAGGTAGTCGGAACAACTTGGGGCTGATAAGGCAGTTGGCGGAGATGATAGGGGTTGATCTGACGTTAGCTATAAAAGAATTTAGCGCCAGGGATAGCGACCCTGGTTTTCAGTAAATTTTATATACATATGAATTTTTCCACATGACTCTTGATATCACTTTATTTCGTTGTCACTCTCTACCCATATTGGTTAGCACAGAGGCCCCATTTTCAAACTTAGATGGATTGAATGTTACCTGTAATTCATATTTGTTTCCAGCTTCATACAAACGGACTCAAGGTCTCACACTATGTTTTCTTATTTACTTCAAAATCTCCTGGCTCCACATCTTTTGACGACTTGCACGTCTGATCTGCCTTTTATTTCCTATAATTTTCATATTCATGACGAAAACTTCGTTTCAGATGTCATCACACATTACTGGTGGATTTATGTTTATTCAATTTCATTTATTTTTGGCAAAAACTACAGACCCCATCATCCCATTACTTTGAAACAAACGACGTCTCAATCTATACCCCTTCCGCCACAACAGAATCAGAAACTTGCTTGAGCAAGATCTGATCGGACTCTGATTTATGTCTACCAATCTGTAACACATCAAGATCATTTACGCCGAGATAGGTTTATGGCTTCGTTTCAAGCTTTGAAACATATTCTTCAACCGATTTCGACGATTCGATGTTACCCCCAGCTCACACGTTGTTTGCAATTCATTGCATAACTCTAGAGTTTAGGAAAATATAAATATTCAATTGAGGATTTACATAGCTTTATTAGTATTTATAAGTATTTATTACAGATCATGCTGGATGCATCAAGTTTCTTTACCTTTTTTTTTTTAAACAGCATGGTTCGTACATCCAACCATACCCATCATCACTATATTTTAGTTTCATCTCAAAATCCTTCCTATACTCCATCATATCTTTGATATGAATACCGACGGCTATTCCATCCCCGTTAGCCCATAAATGCAGTGCTTCTTCTTCGTTATCTTTAATTATTTGAATCTTCTCCAATTCAAAGAACTGCCGATATTCATCCAAAAGAAATTGTTTCATACGATCCAGATTTTTTTTTGTTCTTAGGTAAAATTTATTTTCCAATACCTTTGCTTTATTACACTTGTGAAGGTTTTCTGCTTGGATCATATCAATTTCTAGATTTGCCTGCCTATTTTCTTTGAACTCTGTTACATGCGAGTGAAATGTATCGATATCAGTTGCCCAAATCCTGCATTATTCATTCTTCATCCATGTATGAATAATTTTCCATTTATTTCAGATTCTTGTTATACGCATTTCTAGAAAAGTGTCATGTTCAACAGTTTTAAATATTTGTTCAAACCAAGCCATATCATCTCCAGAAGTTTTTTCATCCAACACACGTAAACAAATTTTTGAGACGTGAACATTCATTTTGTTTATTCTAAGACGGAACGTACGTTTTCGCTTGTTCTCAACGTAACACTGACTCATATTTCGGCTTTAGTCGAGACTATGAGCGGGGGTAGGGCGGAGTAGGTCCAGACGAAGCGCGGAGCGATGGGTGTGTGTCTTCATCACCTCAGCAGTGCCAGTTTTATGTCTCCTCCATCCCCGTCCCCCACTCCACTAGGTTATCAACTATGTATATATGCACGTGTATAGGACTGTGTACGTATGTGCATGTCTGCATTCATGCGTATGTACGTGTACATGAGTTAAAAATGTATAATAATATTTAAAATTCAACAAAATTTTAAAATTCAAAATTTCGATAAAATTTCGAATTTTCGAGGCCTGGACCTCTCTTTGTTAGCCAAGTTATCATTTCAATAGACCGACTTGGATTTGTCCGGGCCTTGCGACGAAGATGGAAACTATACAGAGAACAAACAACACTGATTGATATATACTAAAACGCACGAGTTATAATAAAGCAAGAAGATCAATTCTCTACCATACCCAAAACATACATTAAAAACCATGATGTACGAGAAAAACTAGCATGTAACTAACCAAACAACTAACGTGAATAAGTTACCAAGACATGTGACTGATTCTCCAACTCGATCCTATACAGGGTTAAATTAAATTTTCAGCAACTAAAGCAGCCACGGCTTAATCGTAACAGAATGTTATATATTTACATAAAAATGCCAGAATGATGCAATGACCGACCAACTATGCCTGAAATATTGTGCTACATGGAAGTTGCAAACCTAAAATATCCTAAAAATTCCTATAAATGTATGAGATAATTATTCTAAATTCCGAAAACAATACAAATTCAACATAATTCAATCGATCATTACTAAGTGTACATACCACAATATAATAACTTACAATGAATCCGTATCGTTCAGCTACTCTTGCTATTGGAACACCGGGTTAGTGGAACACCGATATATCTGGTTCAAACCTGGATAATGCGGTATGGGGTAGATAGATTCTCGTAACGAAGCTGCTGCATCAACCCAAAATACAAACATCCATTCGCCCACTATCAGACAAATAAATCATACTATTCCTATAGATATTATATACATGTGAAATAAACGACTGGAAAAATATACAGAACATTGCCTAAATTCAATATAAGGCTGGTACCAGGCAGGGCTGCAAACCGAGTCATATAACATACCTACCACACTATTCCTCTGAGCAGTATATGAAGTATTTATAATAATAAACGAACAAAACACACAAAATATCACAATCCAACCGCTAACAATCCACCAACCAGCCTCCGAATGAGTCAATTATAACCCAACTAGATAGGAATTCATCATATATGTACCGAAAAGTATATAGAGTTATAACACAGACATAAAGATATAACGCAACATACACCCAAAAACTTAGAAACAATGACAAATAAGTCATGGAAAAAAATACAATTCAAATAACAGATATGAGCAATCTTACCTAATTTGCCAAAGCGCATCCAACTTTTTGCTTAGCGGATCCTTACGCCCCACCTCTCCAGAAACTTGTTATAACACTATTGCTATCAAAACTAAATATA
>SDVV010015760.1:0-14441 GCA_016164225.1 Gammarus roeselii | reverse complement strand
TTGGACCTCCAAGGAAAGTGACTTCATTCCTGCAGCAACCCCGAGAACCTGGTCCACTTACCCTACGATCTGAGATCGTAGTAGGGTAGTGACTTTGCTCTCGGAGCCGCGCAGAGACCGATTTATTTTTGCCTTACAGTTATTGCAAGTCCAAGGGAAGTGACTTCTTTCCTGCCGCAGCCCCGAGAACTCAGTCGACTTTCCCTACGGGCTGAATTCATTTTACGGTAGTGACTTTGATCTCGCAGCCGCGCTGAGACCGATTTCCATTTGCCTCAAAGCAATCGAACCTCCAAGTGAAGTGACTTCGTTCTTGAGCAGCCCCTAGAACTCAGTCGACTTCCCCTACGATTCCAGATCGTTGTAGTCGAGTGACATTGCTCTCGGGGTCGTGCCGCGACCGATCTCCATTTCCCTTAAAGATATTGCACCTAAAGGGCAAGTGACTTCATTCCGGCAGCAGCCCTGAGAATCTTGCCCACTTACCCCACGAGCTGAGATCGTTGAATGGCAGTGACATTGCTCTCGGAGCGGCGTCAGGGTCGATTTCCAGTTGCCTAACAAATATTGCACCTCCAGAGGGAGACACTTCATTCCAGAAGCAGCCCCGAGAACCTTGCTCACTTCCCCCACGAGCCGAGTTCACTGTAGGTTAGTGACTTTGTTCTCGGATCCCCGCCGTAACCAATTTCCCTTCGCTTTACAGTTATTGCACCTCAAAGGGTAGTGACTTTATTCCGGCAGCAGCCCCGAGAAATCTGTCGACTTCACCTACGAGGTGAGATCATTGTACGGTAGTGACTTTGTTCTCGGAGTCGCGCCGAGAACGATTTCTATTTTCCTGACAGCTATTGCATCTATAAAAGAAGTGATTTCATTCCGGCAGCAGTCCCGAGAACTCTGTCGACTTCACCTACGAGGTGAGATCATTGTACGGTAGTGACTTTGTTCTCGGAGCCGCGCCGAGACCGATTTCCATTTGCCTTACAGCCATCGCATCTCCAAAGGAGTGACTTCGTTCTCGAGCAGCCCCTAGAACTCAGTCGACTTCCCCCACAAGCCGAGATCGTTGTAGTGGAGTGATTTTGTTCTCGGAGCCGGACTGAGAGCGATTTCAAACATCCTTACAAGCATCGCTAATCCATGGAAATGACTTCATTCATGCAAAAGCTCCAGGAACTCTGTCCTGTTCATCAACGAGTCGAGTTCATTGTAGGAGAGTTACTGTGTTCTCGGAGTCACCCCGAGACCAATTTCCATTCGCCCTACAGTCATTGAACCTCCAGGGGAAGTGACTTCATTCTTGCAGCACCCTCGAGAACTCAGTCGACTTCCCCCACAAGCAGAGATCGTTGTAGGGTAGTGACTTTAATCACGGAAACGCCCCGGGAGCGATTTCCAAGTTTCTTACAAGAAACGCCACTACAAAAGAGTGACTTGATTCCTGCAGCAACACAGAAAAATCTGTCGACTTCATCTACGAGCCGAGATCATTGGAGGGTATTGACCTTGATCTCGGAGCCGCCCCGAGAGCGATTTCGAAGTTCCTTACAAGCAGCGCCACTCCGAGGGAGTGACTTGTTTTGTGCAGCAGCTCCGAGAACTCTGTCCTGTTCATCTACGAGCCGAGATCATTGTATGAGAGTTACTTTGTTCTCGGAATCGCCTTCAGACCGATTTCCATTTATCTTACAGATATTGCACCTCCAAGGGAAGTGACTGCCCATTTCATCTACGAGACGAGATCTTTGTATTGTAGTGACTTTGTTCATGGAGCCGCCCCGTGAGCGGTTTCAAAAATCTTTACAAGCATCGCTCCTGCAGGGAAATGACTTCATTCGTGCAGCAGCTCCGATAACTCTATCCTGTTCATCTACGAGCTAAGATCATTGTAAAAGAGTTACTTTGTTCTCGGAGCCACCCCGTGACTGATTTCCATTTTCCCTACAGCGATTGCACCTCCAGGGGAAGTGACTCATCCCTGCAGCACTCACAAAACTCAGTCGACTTCCCTTACGAGCTGAGATCATTGTTGGGTAGTGACATTATTCTCGGAGAAGCACCGAGACCGATTTCAATTTACTTTACAGTCATTGCTCCTCCAAGGGAAGTGACTTCATTTCTGCAGCAACCCCGAAAACTCTGTCCACTTACCCTACGAGCCGAGATCATTGTAGGAGAGTTACTTTGTTTGCGGAGCAGCGCCGAGACCGATTTCCATTTGCCTTACAACCATTGTACCTACAAGGGAAGTGACTTCATTTCTGCAGCAGCTCCGAGAACTCTGTGCACTCCATCTACAAGTCGAGGTTATTGTAGGAGTGTTTCATTGTTCTCGGAACCGTGTCGAGACCAATTTTCATTTGCCTTAAAGCTATTGCATCTATAAGAGAAGTGAATTTGTTCCTGCAACAGCCCCGCTAACTCTGTCAACTACAACTACAAGCCGAGACCTTGTATGGTAGTGACTTTGTTCGCGGAGCCGCCCCGAGAGCGATTTCATAGTTCCTTACAAGCATCGCTGCAGCAGCTCCGAGAACTCTGTCCTGCAGTAGATCCGAGAACTCTGTTATGTTCATCTATGAGACGAAATAATTGTAGGAGAATTATTTTGTTCCCGGAGTCGCCCCGAGTCCGATTTTCATTTGCCTTACAGATATTGCACATCCAGTCCACTTGGCCAACGAGTTGAGATCGTTGTAAAGGTAGTGACTTTGTTCTCGGAAATGCGCCAAGACCGATTTCCATTCGCCTTACAGTTATTGCATCTCCAAGGGAAATCACTTCATTCAGGCAGTAGCCCCGTGAACTTTGTCGACTTCACATACGAGCTGAGATCATTGTACGGTAGTGACTTTGTTGTCGGAGCTGCGCCGAGACCGATTTCTATTTGCCTTGCAGCCATCGCACCTCGTTGGGAAGTAACTTCGTTCTTTAGCAGACCCTAGAACTCAGTCGACTTCCCCTACGAGCCAAGTTCGTTGTAGTGGAGTGACTTTGTTCCTGTAGCCGCCATGAGAGTGATTTCAAAGTTCCTTGCAAGCATCGCCACTCCAAGGAAGTGACTTCATTCCTGCAGCAGCCCCGAGAACCATGTCCACCTCCCCTACGAGCTGAGATCGTTGTAGAGTAGTGACTTTGCTATCGGAGCCGCGTCGAGACCGATTTCCTTTTGCCTTACTGTTATTGCAGCTCCAGGGAAGAGTGACTTCATTCCTGCAGCAACCCAGAAAACTCTGTCCACTTCATCTACGAGCCGAGATCATTGTAAGGTAGTGACTTTATTCTCGGAGCCGCCCTGAGAGCGATTTCAAAGTTCCTCACAAGCATCGCCACTTCAAGGTAATGACTTGATTAGCAGCCCCGAGAATCATGTCCACTCCACCTACGAGCCGAGTTCATTGTAGGGAAGGGACTTAGTTCTTTGAGCCGCCCAGAGAGCGATTTCCGAATTACTTACTAGCTATTGCCACACCAAAGGAGTGACTTCGTTAATTGAGCAGCACCGAAAACTCGGTCAAAATCCCCTACAAGCTGAGATCGTTGTAGGGTTGCGACTTTGTTCACGGAGCCGCCTCGGGACTGACTTCCTTTTGCCTTACAGCTATTGCATCTCCAAGGGAAATGACTTCATTCCTACAGCAGCCCCAAGAACTCGGTCGACTTCCTCTACGAGCTGACATCATTATAGGGTAGTGACGTTGTTCTCGGAGACGCACCGAGACCTATTCCATTTGCCTTACAGCTATTGCACGTCCAAGGGAAGTGAATTCGTCTCTGCAATAACCCCGAGAACTCAGTCGACTTCCCCTACGAGCTGAGATCATTGGTAGGGCAGTGACATTGTTCTCGGAGACGCGTCGAAACCGATTTACATTTGCAATACAGTCACTGCACCTCCAAGGGAAGTGACTTCATTCCTGCAGTAACCCAGAAAATCTGTCCACTTCAACTACGAGCCGAGATCATTGTAGGGTAGTGATTTTGGTCACGCAGCCACCCCGAGACCGATTTCAAAGTTCCTTACAAGCATCATTACTCCAAGGGAGTGAATTCATTCATACTGCAGCTCCACGAACTCTGTCCACTCCATCTACGAGCCGAGATCATTGCAGGAGTGTTACTTTGTTCTCGGAGCCACGCAGTGACCGATTTAAATTTGCCTTACAGTCATTGCACCTTCAAGAGAAGTGACTTCATTTATGCAGCAGCCTCGAGAACTATGTCAACTTATCCTACGAGCTGAGATCGTTGTAGGGTAGTGACTTTGCTCTCGAGCTGCGCTGAGACCGATTTCCTTTTGCCTTACAGTTATTGCAGCTCCAGGGGAAGTGACTTCATTCCTGCAGCAGCCCCGAGAACTCAGTCGACTTCATCTACATGCCGAGATCATCGTAGGTTAGTGACATTATTCTCGAAGCCGCCCCGAGGCAGATTCCCAGGTTCCTTACATGCATCGCCACTCCAAGGGAGTATTTTCATTATTGCAGCATTATCTACGAGCTGAGATCTTTGTAGGAGAGTTACTTTGTTCTCGGAGCCGCCCCGACAGCGATTTCCAAGTTTATTACGAGCATCGCTACTCCAATTAAGTTATTTCACAAAGTCATTGCACCTCCAGGGGAATTGACTTCATTCCTGCAGCAGATCCGAGAACCATGTTATTTTCTTCTACGAGCTGAGATCGTTGTAGGGTAGTGACTTTGTTCCCGGAGTCGCACCACGACTGATTTACATTTGACTTACAACTATTGCACCTCCAAGGGAGTGATTTAATTCCTGCAGCAGCTCCGAAAACTCTGTCCACTTCATCTACGAGCCGAGATCATTATAGGCAAGTGACTCTGATCTCGGAGCCGCCTCGAGCCCGATATCCATTAGCCTCACAGTCATTGCACCTCCAGGAAAAGTGACTTCATTCCCGCAGCAGATCCGAGAACAGTGTCCACTTTCCCTAAGAGCTGAGATCGTTGTATGGTAGTGACTATGTTTTCGGAGCCACCCCGAGTGCTAAATCATAGCTCCTTACAAGCATCGCCACTCCAAGGGAGTGACTTCATTCCTGCAGCAGCTCCGAGAACTCTATCCACTTTATCTACGAGCCGTTATCATTATAGGAGACTTAGTTTGTTCTCGGAGCCACCCCCATTTGTCTTACAGCCATTGCACCTCTAAAGGAAGTGATTTCATTCCTGCAGCAGCCCTGAAAATTTAGTTGACTTCCCCTGCGAGCTGAGATCATTAGTAGGGCAGTGGCATTGTTCTCGGAGACGCGCCGAGAGCGATTTCATAGTTTCTTACAAGCATCGCTACTCCAAGGGAGTGACTTCATTCCTGCAGCAGCACCGAGAACTCTGTCCACTCTATCTACGAGCCGCGATCATTGTAGGAGAGTTACTTTGTTCTCGGAGCCACGCCGTGACCGACTTCCATTTACCTTACTGTCATAGCACCTGCAAGGGAAGTGACTTCATTCCTACAGCAGCCCCGAGAACTCTGTTCACTTCATCTACGATCCGAGATCATTGTAGGGTAGTGACTTTGTTCCCAGAGCCGCCCTGAGAGAGATTTCAAAGTTCCTTACTAGTTTCGCTACATCAAGGGAGTGACTTCATTCCTGCAGCAGCTCCGAGAACTCTATCAACTTCATCTACGAGCCGAGATCAGGAGTGTTACTTTGTTCTCGGAGCCGCGCCGGGACCGATTTCCATTTGCCTTACAGTCATTGCACCTGCAAGGGAAGTGACTTCAATCCTGCAGCAGCCCCGAGAACTCTGTCCACTTCATCTACGAGCCGAGATCATTGTAGGCTAGTGACTTTGCTCTCGGAGCCGCGCCGAGATCGATTTCCAAGGGAAGTGACTTCATTATTGCAGCAGCCTCGAGAACATATTTCACTTACCCTACCAGCTGAGATCGTTGTAAGGTAGTGAATTTGTTTTCGAAGCCGCGCCGAGACCGAGTTTCATTGGCCTCACATCCATTGCACCTCCAAAGGAAAAAACTTCATTTTTGCAGCTGCTCCAAAAACTCAGTCGACTCCCATGTAACACTACTACAATGATCTCGACTTGTGGATGAAGTGAACACGGGAGTTCTCGGAGCTGCTGCAGGAATGATGTCATTCCCTTGTAGTTGCGATGCTTGTAAGGAACTTTGAAATCGCTCATGGGGCGGCTCGCGAACAGTCACAACCCTGCAATGATCTCGGCTCGTAGATGAAGTGGACAGAGTTTTCTGGGTTGCTGCAGAAATGAAGTCACTTTCCTTGAAGTTGCAATGGTTGTAAAGGCAAATAGAAATCGGTTTCTGCGCGTCTCCGAGAACAATGTCACTGCCCTACCAATGATCTCAGCTCGTAGGGAAAGTCGACAGAGTTCTCGGGGCTTCTGCATAATGAAGTCACTTTTCTTGGATGTGCAATGGTTGTGAGGCAAATGGAAATCGGTCTCGACAGAGCTCCGAGAACAAAGTCACCACCCTACAACGATCTCAGCTCGTAGGGTATGAGGACAAGGTTCTCGGGGCTGCTGCAGGAATGAAGTCACTTCCCCTGGAGGTGCAATAACTGTAAGGCAAATGGAAATAGGTCTCGGGTTGGCTCCGATAACAAAGTAGATTTCCTACAATGATTTCGGTTTGTAGTGAAGTGGACAGAGTTCTCGGAGCTCCTGCAGGAATAAAGTCTCTCCCTTGGAAAGACGATGCTTGTAAGGAACTTGAAATTACTCACGGGGCGGCTTCATAAACAAATTAACTACCCTGCAATGATCTCGGCTCGTATATGAATTGTACATAATTCTCAGGGCTGCTGCAGGATTACAGTCACTTCCCTCTGAGGTGCAATAGCTGTAAGGCAAACAGAAATCGTTCTCGGAGCGGCTCCGAAAACAAAGTCACTACCCTTCAACAACCTCAGTTCGTAGGGGTAGTGGACATGGTTCTCGGGGCTGTTGCAGGAGTGAAGCCACTCCCTTGGAGTGTCGATGCTCGTAGGGAACATGGAAATCGCACTCGGGGCGGCTCCGAGCACAAAGTCATTACCCTACATCGATCTCAGCTCGTAGGAAAGTGGACATGGTTCTCGAGGCTGCTGCAGGAAAGAAGTCACTTCATTTGGAGGTGCAATAACTGTAAGGCGAATGGAAATTGGTCACGACGGGGCTCAGAGAACAATGTCACTGCCCTACAATGAACTCGGCTCGAAGGGGGACTGGGCATTGTTCCCGTGGCTGATGCAAGATTGAAGTCACTTTCACTGGAGGTGCAATGGCAAATAGAAATCAGCCTTGGGGCGACTCCGAGAATAAATTAACTCTCCTACAATGAGCTCAGCTTGTAGATGAACAGGACAGATTTCTCGGAGCTGCTACAGGATGAAGTCATTCTCATGGAGTAGCGATGCTTGTAATGAACTTTGAAATCGCTCTTAGGGCGCCTCCTAGAAAAAAGTCACTACCCTACATTGATCTCGGCTCGTAGATGAAGTGGACCAAGTTTTAAGGGTTGCTGCAGGAATGAAGTCATTTCCCCTGGACGTGCAATAGCTGTAAGACGAATGGAAATCGGTCTCGGCGCGGCCTCGAGAACAAAATAACTCTCAAACAATGATATTGGCTCGTAGATGAAGTGGACAGAGTTCTTGAAGCTGCTGCAGGAATGAAGTCACTCACTTGGAGTGGCGATGCTTGTAAAGAACTACGAATTAGCTCTTGGGGGGGCTCCGAGAACAAAGTCACAACCCTACAACGATCTCAACTCGTTTGGGAAGTGTACATGGTTCTCGAATCAGCTTCAGGAATGAAGTCACTTCTCCTGGAGGTGCAATGACTGTGAGGCAAATGTATATCGGTCTCGAGGCGGCTCCGAGAACAAAGTCACTCGCCTACAATGATCTCAGCTCGTAGATGAAGTGGAAAGAGTTTTCGAAACTGCTTTAGGAATGAAGTAACTCCCTTTGAGGTGCAATGGCTGTGATGCAAATTTAAATCGATCTTGGCGCGGCTCCGAGCACAAAGTCACTACCCTACAGCGATCTCCATTTACCTTGATTGTCCACTTCCCCTGCCAGCCGAGTTCATTGTAGGAGGGTGAATTCGTTCCATGAGCCACCCAGGGAGCGATTTCCAAATTCCTTACAAGCTATCGCTACACCAAGGGAGTGACTTCGTTCCTTGAGCAGCCACGAGAACTCAGTCGACTTCCCCTGCAAGCCGAAATCGTTGTAAGGGAGTGACATTGCTCTCGAATCTGCACCGAAACTGATTTCCATTTGCCCTAGTCACCGCACCTCCGTGGGAAGTGACTTCGTTCATGAGCAGCCCTTAGAACTCAGTCGACTTCCACTACGATTCAAGATCGCTGTAGAGGAATGACATTAATCTCGGAGCCGTGCCAAGACCATTTTCCATTTGCCTGACAGGTATTCCACCTCCAGGGGAAGTGACTTCATTCCTGCAGCAGCCCCGAGAACCTTGCCCACTCACCCTACGAGCTGAGATCGTTGTAGGGTAGTGACTTTGTTCTCGGAGCTGTGCCGAGACTGATTTCCAGTTGCCTTACAGATATTGCACCTTAAGAAGGAGTGACTTCATTCCTGCAGCAGCCGCGAGAACCTTGCCCACTCTCCCCACAAGCCGAGTTACTTTTAAGGTAGTGACATGGTTCTCGAAGCCCCGCCGTGACCAATTTTAATTTGCCTTACAGTTATTGTACCGCTATGGGAAGTGACTCCATTCCTGCTGAAGCCCCGAGAACCATGTCCACTTCATCTACGAGCCGACATCATTGGAGGGTAGTTATAGTGTTCTCGGAGCCACCCCGAATGCGATTTCAAACTTTTTTACAAGCATCGTCACTCCAAGGGAGTGATATCATTCATGCAGCAGCCCAGAAAACCATGTCCACTTCCCCTACGAGCCGGAATCGTTGTAGGGTCGTCACTTTGCTCTCGGAGCCGCGCCAACACCGATTTCCGTTTGCCTTACAACCATTGCAACTCCAAGAGAAGTGACTGTCTTCCTGGAGCAGCCCCGAGAATTTTTTTCACTTAGCCAATGAGCCAAGGTTATTGTATGGTAGTGACTTTGTTTGCGGAGCCCCACCGAAACCGATTTTCATTTACCTCAAGTCATTGCACCTCCAAGAGAAGTGACTCCATTTTTGCAGCAGCCCCAAAAACTCAGTCGACTTCCCCTACGGGTTGAAATCATTGTAGCGTAGTGACATTGCTCCCGGAGGCGCACCGAGACAAATTTTAATTTGCCTTACAGCTATTGCACGTCCAAGGGAAGTGACTTCATTCCTACAGCAGCCCCGAGAACTCTGTCGTCTTCACCTACGAGCTGAGATCATTGTACGGTAGTGACTTAGTTCTCGGAGCCGCCCCGAAACTGATTTCCATTTGCCTTACAGCTATTGCACCTCCAAGGGAAGTGACTTCACTCCTGCAGCAGCCCCGAGAACTCAGTCGACTTTCCCAACGTTCTGAGATCATTGTGCGGTTTGACTTTGCTCTCGGAGCCGCGCCGAGACCGATTTTAATTTGCCTTACTGCCATCGTCCCTTCAAGAGAAGTAACTTCGTTCATGAGCAGCCCCTAGAACACAGTAGACTTCCCCTACGAGCCGAGATCGTTGTAGTGGAGTGACATTGTTCTCGGAGTCGCGCTGAGACCGATTTCCATTTGTTTTACAGTTATTGCACCTCCAAGGGAAGTGACTTCATTCCTGCCAGCAGCCCCGAGAACTCAGTCGACTTTCCCCAAGAGCTGAGATCATTGGTAGGGCATTGTCATTGCTCTCGGAGACGTGCCGCGAACAATTGCCATTTGCCTTACAGCTATTGGACCTCCAAGGGAAGTGACTGCATTCCTGCAGCAACCCAGAAAACTCTGTCCACTTCATCTCCGAGCCGAGATCATTTTAGGGTAGTAACTTAGTTCTCGGGGCCGCTCCGAGAGCGATTTCAAAGTTCCTTACAAGCATCGCTGCTCCAAGGGAGTGATTTCATTCCTGCAGCAGCTCCGACAACACTGTCTACGTCATCTACGAGCCGAGATCATTGTAGGAGTGTTTCTTTGTTCTCGGAGCTGCACCGTGACCAATTTCCATTTGCCTTAGAGTCATTGCACCAGCAAGGGAAAAGACTTCATTCCTGTAGTAGCCCCGAGAACTCTGTCCACTTCATCTACGAGCAGAGATCATTGTAGGGTAGTGACTTTGTTCTCGGAGCCGCGTTAGGACCGATTTCCATTTGCATCACAAATATTGCACCTCCAAGGGAGTTACTTAATTCCTGCAGCAGCCCCGAGAACCTTGCTCACATCCCCCACGATCCGAGTTCATTGCAGGGTAGTGATATTGTTCTCGGATCCCCGCCGTGACCAATTTCCATCCGCCCTAAAGTTATTGCACCTCCAAGGGAAGTAACTTCATTCCGGCAGGAGCCCCGAGAACTCAGTCGACATCCCCTAAGAGCCGAGATCGTTGTAGTGGAGTGACATTGCTCTCGGAGTCACGCCGAGACAGATTTCCATTTGCTTTACTGTTAATGCAGCTCCAACGGAAGTGACTTCATTCCTGCAGCAGCCACGAGAACTCAGTCGACTTCCCCTACGAGCTGAGATCATTGGTAGGGCAGTGACTTTTTTCTCGGAGCCGCCTGAGAGCGATTTCAAAGTTCCTTACAAGCATCGCTACTCCGAGGGAGTAAATTCATTCTTGCAGCAGCTCCGAGAACTCTGTCCACTTCATCAACGAGCCGAGATCATTGTAGGAGTTTTTTTTTGTTCTCGGAGTCGCGCTCTGACTATTTTCCATTTGCTTTATCACAGTCATTGCACTTGCAAGGGCAGTGACTTCATTCCTGCAGCAGCTTCAAGAGCCATGTCCACCTCCCCTACGAGCTGAGATCGTTTTAGGGTAGTGATTTTGTTTCCGGAGCCGCCTCGGACCGATTTCCATTTGCCTTACTGCCATTGCACCTCCAAGGAAAATGACTTTCTTCCTGCAGCAGCCCCGAGAACTCTGCCCACTTAATCTACGAGCCGAGATCTTTGTATGCTAGTGACTCTGTTTCCGGAGCCACCCCTAGAGCAATTTCAAAGTTTTTTACAAATATCGCTACTTCATGGGAGTGACTTCATACTTGCCACATTTCCGAGAACTCAGCCCACTTCATCTACGAGCTGAGATCTTTGTATGCTAGTGACTCTGTTTCCGGGGCCGCCCCATGAATGATTTCAAAGTTTCTTACAATCATCGTTACTCCAAGGGAATGAATTCTTCCCTGCAGCAGCTCCGAGAACTATGTCCACGTCATCTACGAGCTGAGATCATTGTAGAAGTTTTTCTTTGTTCTCGGAGCCGCGATGTGACTGATTTCCATTTGCCTTACAGTCATTGCATCTGCAAGAGAAGTGACTTCATCCTGCATCAGCCCCGAGAACTCTGTCCACTTTATCTACGAGCAGAGATCATTGTAGGGTAGTGGCTTTGTTCTCGGAGCCGCCCGAGACAGATTTTCATTTGTCTTACTGCCATTGCACCTACAAGAAAAGACTTTATTTCTACAGCCACACCGAGAACTCAGTCGACTTTCCCTGCGAGCCGAGATCGTTGAAGGGTAGTGACTTTGCTTTCGGAGCCGCGCCAAGACCGATTTCCATTTGCATCACAACCATTGCACCTCCAAGGGAGTTAGTTCATTCCTGCATCAGCTCCGAGAACTCTGTCCACTTCATCTACGAGCAGAGATCTCTGTAGGAGAGTGACTTTGTTCTCGGAGCCGCCTCGAGACCGATTTTCATTTGCGTTACAATCATTGCACCTATAGGAGAAGTGACTTGGTTTTGCAGCTGATCAGAGAACCGTGTTCACTTCTCCTCCGAGCTGAGAGCGTTGTAGGGTAGTGATTTTGTTCTCGGAGCCGCAAGAGACCGATTTCCATTTGCCTTACTACTATTGCACCTCCAAGGGAAGTGACTTCATTCCTGCAGCAGCCCCGTGAACTCAATCGACTTCATCTACATGACAAGATCATTGTAGGCTAGTGACTTTATTCTCGGAGCCGCCCCGAGAGCGATTCCCAATTTTCTTACATGCATCCCAACTCCAAAGGAGTGACTTCATTCCTGCAGCAGCTCCGAGATTTCTGTCTACTTCATCTACGAGCCGTGATCACTGTAGGAGAGTTACTTTGTTCTCGGAGCCGCCCCGAAATCGATTTCCATTTGCCTCACAACTATTGCACCTTCAAGGGAAGTGACTTCATTCCTGCAATAGCCCGAGATCTCAGTCGACTTCCCCCTATGTGCCGGGATCGTTGTAGGGTATTGATTTTGTTCTCGGAGCCGCGTTAAGCCCGATTTCCATTTGCATCACAACCAATGCACCTCCAAGGGAGTTACTTCATTCCTTCAGCAGCTCCGGGAACTCTGTCCACTTCATCAACGAACCGAGATAATTGTAGGCGAGTGACTTTGTTCGCGGAGCCACCTCGAGTTTGATTGCCATTTGCCTTACAGTAGCTGCACCTCCAAGAGGAGTGACTTCATTCCAGCAGCAGATGCAAGAGCCACGTCCATTTTCCCTAAGAGGTGAGATTTTTGTTTGTATGGGAGTGCGGTTTGACTTTGCTCTCGAAGCCGCGCCGAAACCGATTTCCATTTGCATTATAGCCATCGCACCTTCAAGGGAAGTGACTTCATTCCTGCAGCAGCCCCGAGAATTCAGTCGACTTCTCCTATGAGCTGAAATGATTGGTAGGACAGTAAGATTGTTCTCGAAGACGCGCTGAGAACAATTTCCGTTTGCCTTACTGTCATTGCACCTCAAAGGGAAGTGACTTCATTCCTGCAGCAGCCCGAGAACTTTAACCACTTCATCTACGAGCCGAGATCTTTGTATGCTAGTGACTCTGTTTCCGAAGCCGCCCCGAGAACGATTGCAAAGTTTCTTACAAGCATCGCTACTCCATGGGAGTGACTTCATTCTTGCAGCAGCTCCGAGAACTCTGTCATGTTCATCTACGGCCGAGATCATTGTAGAAGAGTTACTCTGCTATAGGAGTCGCCTCGAGACAGATTTTCATCTGCCTTACAGTCATTGCACCTCAAGGGGAAGTAACTTCATTCCTGCAGCAGCGACGAGAACATTGTCCACTTCCCCTAAGAGCCGAAATCATTGTAGAGGAGGGACTTCGTTCTATGAGCCGCCCAGAGAGCGATTTCCGAATTCCTTACAAGCTATCGCCACATCAAGGAAGTGACTTCATTCCTGCAGCAGCCCCGAGAACCATGTCCATTTCCCCTACGAGAAGAGATCGTTGTAGGGTAGTGACTTGGCTCTCGTAGCCGCACCAAGACCAATTTATATTTGCCTTACAGTTATTGCACCTCCAGGGGAAGTGACTTCATTCCTGCAGCAGCCCCGCGAACTTTGTCCATTTCCTTTTGCCCTACAGGTATTGCAGCTCAAGGGGAAGTGACTGCATTCCTAAAGCAGCCCCGAGAAACTCCGTTGACTTCCCCTACAAGCCGAGATCGTTGTAGGCTAGTGACTTTATTCTTGGAGCCGCCACGAGAGAGATTCCCAAGTTTCTTAAATGCATCGCCACTCCAATAAAGTGACTCCATTCCTGACGCAGGTCCGAGAACTCTGTCCACTTCATCTAGGAGCCGGTATCGTTGTAGGAGAGTTACTTTGATCTCGGAGCCGCACCGAGACTGATTTTATTTGCCTTACAGTCATTGCACCTCCAGGGGAAGTGACATCATTCCTGCAGCAGATCCGAAAAGCTTGTCCATTTACACTACGAGCTGAGATCGTTGTAGTGTAGTGACTTTGTTCTCGGAGCCGCGCCGAGACCGATTTCCATTCGCCTTACAGTAATTGCATCTCCAGGGGAAGTGACTCCTTCACTGCAGCAGCCCCGAGAACTCGGTCCACTTCATCTACGAACCGAGATCAATGTAGGGTAGTGTTTTGTTCAAGGAGCAGCCCTGAGAGCGATTTCTAAGTTCCTTACAAGCTCGCTTCTCCAAGGGAGTGACTTTATTCCCGCAGCAGCCGTGAGAACCGTGTTCAACTTTCCTACGAGCTGAGATCATTGCAGGGTAGTGATTTTGTTCTCGGACCGATTTCCATTTGCCTTACAGACACTGCACGTCCAAGGGAAGTGACTTCGTGGCTGCTCAAGGAACGAAGTCATTCCCTTGGTGTAGCGATAGCTCGTTAGGAATTTGGAAATCACTCCCTGGGTGGCTCAAGGAACGAATTCACTCCCCTACAATGAACTCGGCTTGTAGGAGAAGTGGACATTGTTCTCGTGACTGCTGCAGGATTGAAGTCACTTCCACTTGGGGTGCAATTACTTCAAAGGCAAATGAAAATCGGTCTCGGGGCGACTTCGAGAACAAAGTAACTCTCCAACGATGATTT
>SDVV010015759.1:0-14441 GCA_016164225.1 Gammarus roeselii | reverse complement strand
GGATTTTGGCGAGGTGAAGAGTTGTCGAAGTTGTCGTCAGATGTAGAGGTGGAGGTACTTGTATAAGTTGCGGGTTCTTTAGTTGGTTGGTTTTTTATTAGTTCGCGGATGTGGAGGAAAATAGTCTTGACATGACCCTCGAGTCTCGTTAGACGATCGTCAATTGTGCTTGGTTCCGCGGCGAGGACTTCTGCTCTCTGTTCAGAGAGGCCGGTCGCTTGGCTCAGCAAGTTTAGTATTTCCTCGATGTTCTTGGTCAACTCGTCGATGCAGCCGTCTCTCCGGTCGTCGTCCTCCGAGGTGGTGCTGGTCATCTTGGCGAGGCTGATGTTCTTGGCAGATGTAGTCTTGGTCTCTGGTGTTCTGGAGGGGATGCTGGTCCCTCCCGAATGGAGTTTGTTCCGACTCCCCATCGGCCCCTTGGTTCGCGCCAGGGGCCAGGGAGTTAACTTTAGAGGGCTCTTGTCCGGCTTTACCGAGTTTACTTTAATTTAGATTAATATAGATAATGCAAGCAAACGTGCGGTTTAAGGTCCCAGCACAAACTAGGGACCAGCCTGTACTATATAGTGGGTTCTCTGAAAAGATCAGTTATTATGTGGCACGGGAGCGTTAAGACACAAATTACAGTCTGTGGTAATGTGGTCAGAAAACTCCAATCTACCACGAGGCTCCGTCAGTTAGCGGTACGACCAAGAGCCAGTCATCATAAGTAGGGCCCCGCGCCCTGTGAGGCTACCTAGACTTGGTTCTCTTGGGCTTGGGCTCCTTGTAAAGTTCATTCACAGGATAATCATACCTCTCGTTGCCCACGGAGAGGTTACCGTCTCAATAGAAAGTCGTGAAGCCAAAGTGGAGTGCTGGGTAGGGGTGAACTGGCTCCTCACCCCTGTCCCTTCAGCTACCAGACAGCACCTTCCCCATCTTCCGGCAAAGCCACATGCGGTGGCATGTAGTCACAGCGGGACCCACAATAGCGGGAAGTGAAAAGCTAAAAATATTTACAACGTGACCCAGACACCGCAACAAGCAGTGGCCCAGGGTACTATAGCCGGACGCTGAGCGAGGGCCTTGGAGTCCATCCCACAATCTGCACATATTTTTCCAGTGCGGCCCACACACCACAACCAATTGCTGCCCCGAAGACCGAAACCAGTCGCGGCGCGAGCGCCTCGGTGTACATCCCACAAATTGTACTTTCTTTCTGCTAATTTTAGCGACCTGGATAGTTGACGAAAGTAGATCTAAGAAATTGTACGGCACAAACATAAAGCAAAGTAAATATTAACATAGAAGGAAGCAAATGAGATCAGAGAGAAGGCGATAAATAAGATGAAATTAGCTTACAGTAAAAATATGAAAAAAATTAACAATGGCAAAAAAGTGAAATAATTACAATGATAATAATTACGGGGGAGGGATGTCAAGATAAGTGAAGAGATAAGTCAATGCAGTTTTAACAACACAAGTGTCAACAAGGTAAAAGTGTTTCCAGGATAGGGTAGAAAAAGGAGAGATAGTGAAGGGTGAAGAATAGAAGGGTCCGAAAGGAAATGAGGTGTTCACCCCCCAGGTTGGGTCGTGACCCGTGAACCACTAGCTTTAAGGGGGGGGGGTTAGAAATACAGGAACAAGCGTTACACGAAGACCAGTTTCACAGTGACAGTGACTATTACAGATAAATAAAAGAGACATGTTTTTACAGAAAAGTAGTCTTCGCCAGTCTATTTTCATAAGCTTTCTTCAAAATTCTGAATTATGAAAGTCATGTTTTGCATTAGACAATTTTTGTTTCTGTTAAAAGGGTCCACTGACGGGCTCGATGCTAGAGACTGCCGTTTCATAGATTGCTGAACGAGCTCAATGATCCCTAGCATCAACGCAACAGCTGCATCTGCAATAGCAGCAGCAACATTTTCAGAGGTCTGCTTAGGATTTACGCGGAGTACCGTTAACATTTTCAGTTTGGAATCCTGCATATGACAAAAGGTGTTTGGCGCTCACTTGTTCTAAAAAAAATATGTTCGCTCAGCCAATACATAACTACTTTCATATAAAGTCTCTCGGTAGCGTACATCATGTCTTAGGACTTGAATAAAAAAAACACGATTAGCGGTTCGTCTACACCGGAGCCACAACACGAGTCATCGTAAGCTCCCCCGTAGGGAACGAAGATCATCGATGCTTGTTGGTGCGCACTCTTTCGTTTGCGAAACCAGTGACTATCAGGATTTAATTACTCAAAAAATTTAGCCGTCGTACATACGCATGCTGGTGCGTACCGGGGCGGAAGGGGCTTAGGCGCAGCCACATAAACAGAGTATAGTCTCGGTGCATCGTGGGGTAGAGAGACCACTCAGCCTGCACTGGTACTTAGGTTTTACAGTGCTTCGTACAGTCCGGCATGTTTACCGAAAGCGATCAACTTTTTTCGAAGGGTTAGGTTAGTGTCTAAGCTTCGTCGGTTGCACGGAGAATTTAAGAAGGCTCGTCGGGTCGCTGCGAGTGCATTGCAATACACCTGTGTTCAGTGCTGTTGGTCACCTGGTGGGAGTACCTGGTCACCTGATGGTCACCTGGTGGCAGCACCTGGTTACCTGATGGTCAACTGGTGGTCACCTGGTGGCAGCAGGAACTTGGTGGCCCGTCCTTTCCTATGTCTACGTCCATCAGGGGGTTGTGGGTCATCCTTTTGTGTCTCGTGCACAAGAAGTTGATGAACACTTTGTCTTTTTTGTTAGAAAACTTTGCATCCCATTCTTCAACCGATGGATAACCGAGAGCTTTCTTTTTCCGTTTTATAGGCACTTCTCGTCCCATCGAGATGCGATTCGACAATTGATAGTAAATTGTTCTTGATGAATAAACTCCAGTTTAGCAATGTAATCACCGAGCTTATTTCCCCCGATTCCCCCATGACCAGGGTTTCATGAGTTAAGGACGAGCCTGTGATCGGCCGCTACGGTACGTTTCGTAATTTGAGTCATCATTTTCTTTGTCGTTTTTTTTCCTCTGCGTCATAATGGTCGACACAAGTACACATCATTGCCATTTGATCCATCCAATCTATTTCCCTCCTCAAATGTACAGGTTATATTAAAACTAGATCGTATCAGGAGATGGTTTCAGCAAGATAAATTAGCTTCAACAAGTTGTGTTTACAAATAGAGATCACGGCCAACGTTCTGTTTACAGGCGCTCGTAACTCATTCCAAGAAAGGGCAAGGTTTGTGTACAAGGGCCTTCCGGAAACGCCAGCTGCCGGTGGCCTCCTGTTGTAATTTACACACTGAATTACACACTGACGACTGTTTAAACTTGTACATGCAACTACGTCAAAGAAACTACGTCATGCAACTACGTCAAATTACGCAAACTACGCCATACAATTACGTCAAATTACGTCAAACTACGTCTTGCAATTACGTCTAACTACGTCAGAAGCAATTAAACTCACAAAGATGGTAGTCATGTGCCACTCGGTCATGTGACAATCACAAGTGTCTTCCACGTAGTGTAGGCCTTTGTCGTTCTCGCAGAAGTCGATAATCTTTTGCAGGGTAACTGTGGAGACCGTGGGCAGCTCGATGACTGACTTTTCAGTGTTGGGCCCTGGGGGATGACTCATGAGGAGGCAAAGAAAAAGGAACTATTGCACTATGTATTTACAAGTGTTTACAGGTGTAGAAAGACAACAGACCTATTGGCCCAAACTAGGTAATCTTCTGATAGCATGAGGGTTAGTTCTGGAGTAGAACGTCTAACAGGCCTATTGGCCCAAACTAGGTTGCCTTTAGATAGCAAGAGAATTAGTTTTGAAGTAGAACGTCTAAGAGAGCTTCATGTGCCCTTCCTGTTGGTATAACATCAAGAAAGGGAACGGCTTTGCTATTTATCGGCGATTTATGAAGAACTTATCGAACCGCGACTTGAACGTTTTGATTGTAGTGCTGTTTACAACCTTCGCTGGAAGTTTGTTCCATTCTTCAACAACTCTATAAGTGAAGAAATTGCGCGTGATGTCGAGTGAGAAAAGTTTCCCAACGATTTTGTTTCCATTTTTCCTAGTCACTCAGTTTGTATCTAGAGTGAAAAGGCTCGCTCGCTCGGTCGACGTTTTCCATAACCTTCAAAATCTTCCACACTTCTATCATGTCGCCTCTGCCTCGACGTTTCTTTAGCGAATAAAGATTGAGTTCACGAAGCCTGTCTTCGTAAGATTTATTCCACAGCGAGGGGATGAGTTCAGTAGCTCCACTCTGAACCTTATGAAGTTTAAGAACGTCTTTTCTAAGGAATAAAGACCAGAATTGAACGGCACTCGAGATGCGGTCTCATAAATGCATTAAATAACTTGAGCATACTATGTTGGTTTTAGTACGAGATAGTGCGATATATCATACCTAGCATTTTGTGGTCTTTCTTGGCAGCTTCGTTACATTACTTGCTGCTTTTCAAGTCGTTACTAATAATGACATCTAAATCTCTCTCTTCGGTGACAGGAATGAGTTTCATTTCACACATTGAATATTCGTGTTTGGGGCTATGAGGACCTATGTGCATAACTTTGGATTAGTCTACATCAAATTGAATTTGCCACTTTACTGACATATCAACAATTTGTTCAAGTCTAGTTGAATCTGCTGACACTAGTTCAGTTTGCACTTTTCCTCCGATCTGCCAACTTGCTATTGTTTGAGAGTATGTTGTTATCGAGATCGTTAATGAATATTATAAAAAGAACTGGCCGTAACACGGATCCTCGAGGCACGCCGCTTCTAACATTACCCCAGGGGAGGAAGCTCCGTTATGTACAACTCGCTGCCGTCTGTCCGTAAGCCAGCATTTCATCCAGTTGTTAAGCTCGCCTCGAATACCGATGCTGTGCAATTTACTAATTTGGCGCTTGTGGGAGACTTTATCAAAGGCATTTTGAAGTCAAGGTAAATGATATCGATTGGAGATTTTAGTGTCGTGGATTTAGATTTTAAATTGCTGAAAAAGAGTAGCAGATTCGTGAGACAGGAACGGTCGTGTCTAAAGCCATGTTGGGAGTCACCGATCAATTTATTGGATTCTAAGAATTCTGTAATTTTATCAGTTATCAAACTTTCCATCAACTGGCCAATGACTGAGGTGAGACTAATTGGACGGTAGTCGCCGGTATACTTTTTGACCCAGTTTTAAAAAATTGGGTTAACATGGGCCTCTTTCCATTAAGAGGGGCAGGTGCAATTCGTGAGAGATAGGGTGAAAATGTTCGATAGATGTTCGGCAATTTAGTTTCTAGTATCTATTAAAATTCTAGGATGAATTTGGTCTGGACCAGGAGATATGGTGACTTTCAATTTATCTATAAATTTATCAACTTTGGCGGGGTAAAGTTCACTGTGGTGAGGGCTTCCATACGTTTGGCCGCTATGATATCCTCAGGATTAGTGATATCCGGATTCTCTAACGTAAATACAGAACAAAAGTATTCATCAAGTTGAACACTCATTTTGGTGAAGTCCGTTTCTAGCTCACCAGCATCGTTCCCGAGAGGACCTATTACAGATTTTGAATTTTATTAGATCTAAATAACTAACAAATTGTTTCGGATTAGTTTTGGCATTGGCAGTAATTTCATTTACTTAATCTTTCTTTTTACGTTTCAGGACCCCTTTAGATCTCATGTGCTAATTTTGTATTCATTTTTTGATACGTCGTTATGTGGATGTCTCTGCTTTATCGAATGCTTTGCTTTCTTTTGTGAATGAAGGCGCTGCAATTCTCATTTCCAGTACTTGGGCTGATAGACTGATGTTCGCCTGTCTTTTTGCGCGGGATGTGCTCACGTTCGATAGTTTTAAGTGCAGTCAAGAAATAGTTAGGCGATTGGTTAATATTTTGTCCGAGGGTTATATTTGTTGACGCTATTGACTCTCTTGAGCCATCAAAGCTAGCTAATCTGAAGTTAGTGACTTTTTTGCAGTTTGATGATGTTTTCAACTCTAGCTCTATCAAAAATTGATACAGTTGTGGTAGCTAGTTCAGAGTGGTTCGCCTACTTCTACGTTCTGTAGGTGCGTTCAAGATGACACCGCATAGCCTGGATAAGATGCCACTGTGGACACAATTTTGGTTCGTAGTCCTGCTGGAGCGAAAATGTACAAAGAGTGTTTCGGCTGCCCGCGGAGTGTAGACGCTTGTATCATTTGAAAAGATTGCTCATATTGGTGCAGTATATAAATTCGGTATTTTCGGATTGCGAGAGCTTCAACACCCTAACGAGCAGCTGGTTTACTGTTCGTCCCAAGTCATTTCATGATGCTCGACCAAAACGAAACGACGTTTATGTCCCCAGAATCAGAAACCGCTGGGCAAGCCAAGTCCAGAAGCTCTCACCCTGTTCCAGCGTGTAGATAGAGAGCATCATGCTCCGTATGCCAGCGCCACTCTCTTCAGGCTGGATTTAATTTGAGCCTCATTTCCACCGGAGTCATAATAGGCTTCCCGTAAGGCGCGACCGTTATCGATTCAGGAAGTTCGCGCAGTCTCGCGTGCGAAAATATTAGTCTTGTCAAGAGGAAACCAAGAATATATTTCAATTGTGGCATATTTGCGTACTAGTGCGTACAAGAGAGTAAAGAGTTACCGCGTATCTTCGTAAATGTATTGTTATCTCTGTGCGTAACGGGGTGAAGAGACCACCTCACTTGCACAGATGCTTGGGGCTTAGACAGCTTCGTTTAGTACAGTATGTTTTCCGAAAGTGATAAGCTTTTTACGGTAGATTGATTCAGTGAGCAGGCTTCGTAAGTTGCACGGAGGATTTATGAACGCTCGTCGGGCTGCCGCGAGTTCATTGCAATCAATCAGTAAGTGTTTCACGCTGATAGAGACTTTGTGGCAACAGGGGCAAGATGGCGCGTTTGGTCCTATGTCGATATCCATCATGTGGTTGTGAATTATCCACGCGTGTCCCATGCACATGTTATTATGAACACTTGGTCTTTCCAATTGGTGACCTTTGTTTCCCATTCTCCGACTGAGGGTTTGACAGAAAAGCATTTTTGTCCACTTTGTTGACACATTTCATTCCATCGGGATGTTATAAAAGAGTTGATGATAGGGAACCAGTCCCGGTTATGTATAGCAAAAAATTATACTTGGAGAGTAGATGCCAGTTTAGCAAGCGAGTCCGCAAGTTAATTTCCTCTTATTCCCGCATGTTCGAAGATCCAGCAGAATTCAACTGCCTGACCCGTCTCGGACATCACAAAGAGATCGTGCTGCATTTTAAGTGGTGCAGTGTTTTAAGCCGGGTGAGGACACTCAGACCGTCTGAGAATACGACGTATTTGGGGAAGCGATGTGTTTTTGCAATAGAGACTGCTAGTTCGAGTGCGCGAAGTTCCGCAGAGAACACCGAGGCCTCTTGTGGGAGGGTGGCCGAGAGTGGGGTGTCCCCGCACAGAGCAGCGGCTCCCACTCAGTCCGCGGTTATGGAGCAGTCAGTGTATATGTGGCGGTGCTCTAAATATTCTTTCTCGAGTAGTCTTAGGAATTCCTGCCGGTACGCGTTGGTTGGAGTAGTTGCTTTAGGGTACATTTGCAAGTCTAGGTTGACCGGTAGTGGGTTGATCATCCATGTTGGTCGGTCAATTTGAAGGATTCGGTAGTAAAATTAAGGCTTAGTAGATTTACGATTGATGTTTAGCGAGGCCAGCAGGTTGTCCACACGTAGGGAAAACGGTGGGCATATATCCTTTTTAGCCGCAAAAAGGCGCTTATCGGATATGTTGGTGATGTGGCGGATTGCTGGGTTAATGATTAGACTTCTAGTCTTAAAATAGTATTGTAGTGAAAGTTTGTCTCCCGGAGCGGAAGTGGAAGTTCGTTAGCGAGCACGTTTAGTGATTCGATTAGAGTGGAGCGGAATGCGCCGGTTGTGATAAGCAAAGCATTGTTTGCAATGGTCGAGAGAGGGTCGAGAGTAGTTTTGGCTGCAAATCCGTAGACAACAGCTCCGTAGTCCATGCGCGCTCGTATTATTGCTCCGAACAGCGTCATTCCGGTGTCCATGTCGGCACTGAACTTCAGGGATGTTACCGATCGGATAAGTCCTGTCGACCTTTTGCAGCGAATCGCCAGGGCTGCAATGTGGGGTCGCCACGTGAGTGTAGGGTCCCACGTAAGATCCAGGAATTTGATCCTTCCTTCATATGCTAAAGGTGTGTTGTGCAGCGTTAGGGCTGGTTTCAGGTGTAAACCGGGCAAAAGGGTAATGTGCATGCTTTTAGTTTTAGAGGGCGAGAATCGGAATCCGTTTAGGGAAGCCCAGTTCCCGACTAGGTTTAGGCACTTCTGGCGTTCATGTTGAATTGTTATGAGACTGAGGTGTTTGTAGCTCATTTGTAGGTCGTCCTCGTATAGCGATGAGAGTAGTCTTCGTCTCCAAGAAGAATGTCGGCAAACTGATCGATTCTGAGAATAAGAAGAGTGACACTGAGGCCGCTTCCCTAGGGAACGCCCATTTCTTGCGGATATGACGGAATGAGTGTCGCCAGCCTTGACCCTGAAGGTGCTATTTTGTAGAAATTGGTGGTTGAAAAGTGGTAGCCGACCTATCAAACCTCTACGGTGAAGATTCTTCATGATCCCGTATTTCCACGTAGTGTCGTATGCTTTTTCAACGTTTAAAAATTTGGAAACCACATGTTCTGTACGGATGAAGGCCTGTCTAATGTCTGATTCTAATCGTACGAGGTGGTTCGTTGTGGAGCGGCGCTCACGGCCACCGCACTGGATGTTGTTAAGGCCTGCATGCATTTCAAAGTAGTCGACTAGGCGTGAGTTTATCATTCTTTCCTTAGTCTTACATAGGACGCTAGTTAGGGCATTGGGACGATAGTTATGCGGGTCGCCGTGACATTTTCCGGGTTTGGGTATCGGGAAAATTCCGGATTCCCGAAATTTGTTGGAAAATAATGCATTTGAATACAGCGTATTAAACACATTTAGAAGGTGCTGGAGAGCGTTGTCAGGAAGGTGTTCGATCATGTTGATGTGCACTCGGTCCTGCCCGGGTGAGGTTTCACGAGTGCGGTCCATTGCATATTGTAGTTCATGGATGGAGAAAGGTTTGTTGTAGAATTCTTCATTTGTGGAAGTGAAGTCGATATGCTCACTTTCTCTTAGGATCTTTTCCTGTCGGAACGAAGCCGTATAATTTGTTGATTGTGATATTTGGCTGAAGGTCTGAGATAGTTTGCCCGCGATGTTCGCGAATGAAGAATAGATAGTGTCTCCGTCCGACAGTATGTGGATAGGTCGCTCGGGGCGACCTTGGATAAGTCTGATTTTTCCCCACACACGGGAAAGAGGGGCGTTTCGATTGATTTTATCAACTAATCGGGTCCAGCTTTCTCACTTCTTCTCCACGCTAAGTTTGCGGAACACGGCAGCTTCCCTTTTCCAGGCTACTCTGTTCCTGGGGGAACGTGCGCACATCCTGTCACGCCGATCCCTTGCTTCTTGTACCTCCGGGCACCACCAAGGTTTTGGGAAAAAGGTTGAGGGTACATATTGGGGAATGCATGCAATAGCTGCACTTTGGAATTTTTCGTATAGATGTTTGATAAGGTCGTGCTCTGAAGTGTCTTCGGGAAGGCCCTCCACATCGTCCCGTGCGACATGTGTCGAGTATTCCTCCCAGCTGGCTTTCCGGTAGTTGAATCGAAGTTCTTGTGCGTTAGGATTGTTTGGTCTGTTAGTAAGGAGCAATATGATCTCTGGGTTGTGATCACTCATGTGTTGAAGGCATGACTCCCCAAACGAGTTGGAGAGCTAAAGTAGGGGAACAGATTGATAAATCGATGGCAGTTTTACTTTCGAGGGTGATTCGTGTGGGTTGTCCTTCGTTAAGAAGGACCTGTTTGTGAGTGTCTATGGTGTTGGCCATTATCACTCCTCTGAAGTCTGTTCTCACGCATCCCCACACTTCATGGTAGCTGTTGAAGTCTCCAAGGAGATGTACGGGATGATGCAGTTGGCTAAACAGATTGGTCATTAGTGCCTCTGTGAGATCGTGGTTACTTGATGAGTAGATAGATACCGCCGCAATAGGTCTTGAGATACATATCTTGACTCGGACAGCTTGGAGTTCTGTTCTCAGAGGGAGGAGGTGGTGAGGTATGCTTTGATGGATCATAAGTGCCACTCCGTCGTGTGCAGTCACATTATTGTGACCTTCGCGACGGTGAATGACATATTGAGGGATAGAGAAGGTGGCTGTGTCGCGGAGTTTGATCTCCTAGAGGCTACCACCAAAGATTTATGGATGGAGATAAGCGATAATAATTGATCTTTCTTGCCTTTAAGTCCCTGGCAATTCCACTGAAGTATTGTGTTGTTGTTCATTTCAGATTTGATTCACGCCCACATTTTGGTGGTCTGGAGCGGTCTCGTGGTTTGTAGGAACTTTCGTGGTGTTCTTGTCTATGAGGCGCAGGTGTCCTAGATCGAGAGCGTTCGCATGAGCGTCCGCTTTCTGTAGAACATGTTCTCCTAGACTCACTGCGTTCTTGGCTGAGAGTGCTCTTGTAGGAGGAAGAGGACGAGGGAGTACGATCTTTGTGTTTGCTTCTTGGGCGAGCGCGTTTCTCTTCTATGGAGTTTTTTTTAAACATTATGATTGGCTGAGTAGTAATCGTTGAGATATTTGAGTCGAATGCAATGCATGGTAGATCAGTGTTTTGGGGTATCAGTTCTTCGTTGAAGATTTTCAAGGAGTCCTAGCGCAAGCGATGGTCATTCTCACTTGCGAGATGTTCTGGTGTTGGGCATGTTAGCTAAGGGTCGAATACCTCACTTAGGGTTTTGCTGGGTGCGGTTGCAGTTAAGACTGTCAGAAGTCGTTCAACGCTCTGATCGAGGCGAGCTGTGGTTTGTGGGGTGCTACGTATCTTTTTGCTTCGTGGCGAGAGAGTGTCGCGTATCCCGCGGTCGTCGTCGTCGGAATCATTGTCTCTTTGCCTTTTGCTTTTCGGGTTCTTGGACCTCTCTTCGTAGTCGACCGAGGCAGCATCCATCGCAGTGGTTTCCTGGGCACTGGTGGATTTGTTGCTTGGGGCGCTCGCTTCTATTACGAGGGCGGTCGCTGGGCTGGTTGTGGTTTTGTTAGTACTAGAAAGGGATTTTGGGGTCATGGTAGTAGTTTCTGTGAACTGTACACGAATATTGTCTATTGGGGTAGACTTGGTTGTAGATTTAACTGCTTTGGCGTAATTTAAATTGCGTCAGTTTGGGTTTTCATCGTAAGATTTGGATGGCTTGTTTACGTGTGACTCTGCGGTCATTTTGTATGATTGTCATTGCTTTTTGGTCCATCTGCTTTGGGCAGTCGCGGTCACCTGCCTCATGGAGGCATGAGCAGTGGTAGCATTTAGGTTGGTGGGCTGTGCAGTCCTTTCGGTCATGCTCGCCGGCGCACCTCTTACAGCGTCGGGGTATGTATGGCTGGCAGTATTTGATGACGTGGCCGTATTCCAGGCATTTTTTGCACATTGCAGGCCAAAACCACTGGGTAAGTTTTAGTTTTTCCCTGTTCGCCCGGGATTTCTGAAAATTCTGGTGTGTCACGTTCCGGGAAAGTGATTTGGTACGCGGATGTTTCGTGGTTTAATCCATTCTGCTAGGGTATCGTTGGTGACTCCATAATCCTTTGCTAAACCAGCTGCAGAAGCCCTTAGGTCAGTTGGGAGTGTAGTTGGATGTGTATATTAATCGTCCTGTAGCATTGAAGAACGGATGTACTTCGACAGCTACCTTACGTTTGTCTATTTTCTTAATCCTTTGTATAGCGTTACTTTGTTCGATATTTACGACGTGGGCCAGATAGTTCTTGCCCTGTCGGTTAATGTTTATCGGTCTGCCTCCCAGTTGTTTGGAAAGCATGTTCATCATGGCGAATGGATTCATTGAGGGGGGCAACTTTGTTTGCACCGCCATCTACAAGCGTTATGAGGAAGTGGGTAGGGAATGATGCTGATCTTCTCTCCTGGGTGGAAGGGTAAGCCTGAGGGGAGCGAATCGCGGTCGCAGTCTCTCGTCGCCCGACTTAGTGCTCACTTTGGAATTGCAGGATCTCTCTCTCAATCTTGTCCTGGGAGCAGTCTCCGTGTCCCGTAGGGTGGCCGTTTACTTTGCAGTAAAAGCAGTGAGGTTCTTAGGATGGGCACGACAAGGGATCGTCTCGCTTATCGTGGTCGTCCTGGGAGCAGTGTGAGCATCTTTTTTACAGTTACAATTTTGGCTCGTGTGTCCGTATTTCTGGCTTTTATAACATCGCATCGGACGTCTTTCGAAGGGTGTAACCTTGGTTTTGGCGTCAAAGAAAGGTATGTCTATGTAGTTAGGTGGGGTGGGGAAATTGAATTCAAGCTGAAGGGCCGTGGTGGTGTTTTTTCTTGGTTTGATTTTTGGTGCGATTTTCGCTTAGACTATACATTCCTCGTATTGGACGAGTCCGTTGATGAATTGGTCGACTTCATCACTCGGGAGATCCTCGATGTAAATCAGGCCTGAACTCGTGGAAACAGTTGGGTGTGGTATGATTATGCAAGGCTTTTCGCATATTCTATTTCTGGAGAGTATAGTGTCACTTTGAAGTTTTGTGTCTACTTTAATGGTAAAGCTATCGTCGCCGCTGGCGGTGATGTTGAGAATTGGACGGCCAGTCATGGAGCCCAGTTCTTCACGTAGTTTATATGGGCAAATATCCGGTCTGTCATTGACATCAAATGTCATTTCAAGTGTTCGGGGAATTTAAGGCCGTTGTAGAGCAGGTTGTGGTCATCAAATTGCGAGTATTGTCTCCTCTTTACGTTTCTTGGTGCTCGGGCGTAACGAGTTTTGGCTGGGAGGAGAGCGATGTTATCAGAGAGGTCAGAGGCGGAAGCACACGAACAGGTTACGGGTTCCCTGGCTTCTATCCTCTTCATCAGCTCATCCAGTCGGGTATTGATAGTTGCACAAAGGTTCTCGAGTTTGGTGAGGCGTTCGCCGACTTTACTGGATGGCGCCGAGCAGTCCTCAGTCTCCAGCTCGGGAAGGCCTATCATTTTGCTCATCTTGCCTAGGGTATTCTGCATTCCGATTATATTCGCGTCCAGCTTCGAGAAGCGTTCGTTTGTGCCATCGACTACGATCCCAGCCGGGTCTCCTGTCGACGAGGAGGTTCGTCGTTCTTTTTCGCAGGCAGGTTTGAGTGCGACGCTCTGGAGGGGCAGTCAGCTCCTCTCCGATAGGGCATGGTCATGCCCATCATTTGATCCACGGCTTCTGCCCGGTGTTCTGGGTACTGAAGGTAGGGCCTTCTATTCACTTTATTCTATTGTATATACGAATATATACACTAACTTAATCCTTAAATTTACTCCGATTTTGTTTTTTTTGTGAAGATTTGTTTGTATAAACTCTTATGATTTTTTTTTGCGTTTTAATTTTAATTGGTTTCGATTTTAAATTCACAAACCCCGGTGTCAATGGGGGGCTTACCTCTTTGATACCAAGGAAGAGGGGTGTAGCTACAAACTGAAAGGGAAGACGGTGGAGGGATCTTTTAGATCAAATATACTTACACAAAAGGACAAATAAAATTGGCTGGTGAACGAGGGCGCCGCGGGAAGGCGGGTGAGCCTGGAATACCCCCAGGGGTCTCCCTCCGAGGTGCGGTACCGATTTCGCTCTAAAGAGATGGTGTTCGATCTCTCCAAGTTGAAAACTTTTACCTTTACGAGACTATGTTCGGTCTCTGAGCGATATTTGGTTTAGAGCGGTGACCGGCTCTTATTTTGATTCGATAACAAAAAAATGAGCTTCTATACCCTGGAAACCTGCAAACTTTGGAGCTTAGACGCGAAGAACAGTATGCGATGGTGTTTTCGAACTCACTTGTCACTCATTGGTTACGATACAGCCTCTGCGCAAAGCTGCAGGCTGGAACTCTCGCCCAGTCCCACCTTGATGAAGGACAACACCATTCTCCGTATGCTATGTCACTCTTAGTTCCAGCGTGAGAGTGGAGAGCAACATGTTCAGTGTATACACTAACTCTTATCCTGATTAAACTTGAGGAAGGATAGCACATGCTCTGTAGGCTTGGTCACACTCGATTCCAGCGTGAGAGAGAACACCATGCTTCGTGTATATCTTGGCTCTCACCCTGTTCCAGTATGAAGATGTAGAGCATCTTGCTCCGTATGCTAGCACTTACCCGGTTTCAACGTGAGAAAGGAAGCACCATACTGCATATATTGGTAGAGAAGAAGAGAGAAGAGGGTTCAACGCTTTCGTGATTAAATAAAAGATGAGAAGAAGATTGAATGTTTTCGAGAGGAAATGTTTGAGAGGCATGGCTAGATTGACTCCGAGAGATAGGATCAACAATGACGTTG
>SDVV010015758.1:0-14441 GCA_016164225.1 Gammarus roeselii | reverse complement strand
TAGACCTTCGTATATAAACTGATATTGATTCTTAGTCTCTCACCTCAGACGGGGTAATGGGGGTGGGCGGAGAATGACTCGTTAGACCTTCGTATATAAACTGATATTGATTCTTAGTCTCTCACCTCAGACGGGGTAATATGGGTGGGCGGAGAAGGCCTCGTTAGAACTTCGTATATAAACTTTTATTGATTCTTAGTCTCTCACCTCAGACGGGGTAATGGGGGTGGGCGGAGAGTGACTCGTTAAACCTTCATATATAAGCTGATATTGATTCTTAGTCCCTCACCTCAGACGGGGTAATGGAGGTGGGGCGGATAGTGACTCGTTAGACCTTCGTATATAAACTGATATTGATTCTTAGTCTCTCACCTAAGACGGGGTAATGGGGGTGGGACGGAGAGTGACTCTATGAACTTTCGTATATAAACTTTTATTGATTCTTAGTCTCTCACCTCAAACGGGGTAATGGGGGTGGGCAGAGATATGATACCGATACCTGGAAACTTAGAACCGTTCTCAACCAATTCTCATTCCATAAAGCCGCAGCACCTCCCTCGTCGCATCTCAGTCGACTTTATAGGCCTGAAAAGATACTTTTAGGTTGCTAGGTACGTATCACACATCTTACCCACAGCCAATACCCAATTGCTAGGTATGTATCACACATCTTATCCACAGCCAATACCCAATTGCTAGGTACGTATCACACACCTTACCCACAATCAATACCCAATTGCTTGGTACATATCACACACCTTACCCACAGCCTCTATCTCACCTAGACGCACACTTTTCTCGCTACATGTACCATCCGTCAAATCTCTACTTCTCTTAATCACCACTCTGTGGTAAACCTAGCCCTCAACACACAACAAACTGAAGCCATATGAATAAATAACGTAAAATCTATCTCATTGTCTCTTAAACAGCTGATCAATGCAATCACTACGCCAGTCAATCAGCACCACACACGAATAAAAAAGCTCACATTCAACGACCTCACCAACCAATCACCGCTACTCTCATTTTCAGGCACTCATGCACAAGCCCATCGCTTTCCCATTTTTCATCCCTCCTCAGCCTCCTGCACTTCCTCTTCCAGAACGTCCACACCATTATATTTTTCCCAACCGGCATCAAGATGAGTAAATGAATGCTAACTAAGGGTTGTACTTCTATTCTCTTTTTGTCCAGGGTACCGGTGCTTAAATTGGATAATTTCCCAAGGGAAGCGTTTCAAAGGCAGTCAGAGCAGCGGGAGGGCACCGCCTCTTCACTGCTCAGCAGAGACTGGTCCTTGCTGCTCGGCCGTAACATGTACTGCAATGTGAGTACAATGAGCCCTCCCTTTGCTGCTCGGTCGTAACATGTACTGCAATGTGAGTACAATGAGCCCTCCTTTTGCTGCTCGGTCGTAACATGTACAGCAATGTGAGTACGATGAGCCCTCCCCTTGCTGCTCGGCCGTAACATGTACTGCACTGTGAGTACAATGAGCCCTCCCCTTGCTGCTCGGCCGTAACATGTACTGCAATGTGAGTACAATGAGCTCTCCCCTTGCTGCTCGGCCGTAACATGTAGTGCAATGTGAGCTCAATGAGCCCTCCCCTTGCTGCTCGGCCGTAACATGTACTGCAATATGAGTACAATGAGCCCTCCCCTTGCTGCTCGGCCGTAACATGTACTGCAATGTGAGTACAATGAGCCCTCCCCTTGCTGCTCGGCCGTAACATGTTCTGCAATGTGAGTACAATGAGCCCTCCCCTTGCTGCTCGGCCGTAACATGTACTGCAATGTGAGTACAATGAGCCCTCCCCTTGCTGCTTAGCCGTAACATGTACTGCAATGGGAGTACTATGAGCCCTCCCATAGTAAGAACGGATACAAAAATATATACAGACGCAGGACTGAACCCCTCAGAAGAGAAGGATCGCATACTTCTGTCGTAAACTTGCACATACACACACACATCAAAAAATAGCTATTTAGCGCTCACGGGTACAGCCAGGACTCCGCAACACTCCCTTCGGGTTATGAGTGGGGTCCAAGATCATTGTCAGCAGTAGGGCCCGCCAGCTTTCGCTGATGTATCCCTGCTGCGTCCTAATTGCCGGGCCCTCCCCACCAACACACCGGTTCTTAACGAGACGTCAAAAGCACATCAGAGCCACGTCAGAAGTCATCCATTCACAACTATCTCTATTCAAGCCAATTCCTTACACGCTCTCCAGCCAACTCCACACTGATGTCTCGCCTCCCAAAAGTCTGCTTCATGCTATCCATTCCCCCAAACTTCGGTCTACCTCTAGGCCTATGCACACTCACCTCCTCTATGATCACCCTTTTCACAAATCTTCCATAATCCATCCTCATCATGTGCCATAATCTCTTCAGAACACGTGTATTAGTCTGCCATCTTACTTTTTCACCAACCCCGTTCTCATTCGAACAAGGTCATCATTATATCTATCCCTCAGCGCCCCTTCGAATCATACCTCCCAAACCCGTAATTTCTAAGAGAACACAGCCGGAAAAACACCTCACTAATACAACTCTCTCATTGCTTTCAAACCCAATATCCTGCAGCTCATTGCACTCTTCAGTGCACCCAACTCATTATACTCTTCCTGCACTCTAGATTTCACCTTGGATTCAACTAGTTCCGTCTTTTCCGCATGAGAGATTAGGTGCCTAAACCCTGCATTTCTTCTAGGGACTCTCCATTTGGCCGACACTGATTTCGTTTGCATCGTCATTTCTTGAATATCTCATTACTTTACTTTCACCCACATTAACTCTCAGCTTTCTTCTCTCACATACTCAACCAATCTTTGACACTAGCCTACACAACTTCTCCTTCGAGTCTGCCACAAGTACCGTATCATCTGCTAGCAGAAATTAACTCAACTACCAAGTCAGCTCATTTGCTACTAACCATTCTAAGCCGCGATCAATAACACTCGTATTCACGTGCCTGACAACTCCATTCATGTACAGATTGATCAGCTAGAGAGGCATAACGTAACCATGTCTCAGTCCCATTTTCGTGGGGAACCAAGCACTCACGTTGCTCGCACTCTGACAAAGGCTCTGATGCCAACATAGAAACTCAGAACCGCTCTCAATTAGTTATAAACGCAACACCCTTCACAACGCCTCCCTGTCGACCCTATCGTTTGCCTTTCTCAGATCCATGAAGGCATAGAACACATACTTTCTCCTTGCATGGTACTCCTCACAGACTTGCCTATCAGCAAACATTTGATCTACACGCCCTCTACTACTCCGCAAGCCCCACTGTTACTCGCCTATAGCATAAATTTTTCAGTCTTTAATCCTCTTGAATAGCACTCTCCCGTACAACTCGCCTACTCCACACGACTAACTAATACCCCTGCTGTTGCTGCATTTATTGCTATATCATTTGCCTTTTTATAGAGAAAACTAAGCAAGCACTGAGTTACTCGATCGGCACCAGGACCGACCCAAAGTAGTAGCCTCACCAACCATTGGACTACTGTTGCTCTACCAATCTTCAGACACTGACTATCAACAACGTCCAAACACGAGACGTTCCTTGCTTTCATAATCTCTACCGCCTCCTGCATCTTTCCCTTAGTAACGTCCCATCCCCCACAATAACCGAGGCAGCCTCTCTGGCATCCTCGGCATTCAACAACTCCTCAAAATACTCCGCCCACCTCTTCCGTACATCACCAGTCAACAACAACATCTGACCGTTTACTTCTTCCATCACCTCCTCCTTCTCCCACTCCCGCTTCCTCACCCTCTTGACATCCTTCAAGAACATATTATAGTTCTCTTCAAATTTTTTGCACAAACGCATTCTCTCCATTGTTGTCATAGGCCACTTTCGACCGCTCATACAACCACTCTCTGAAAACTTTTATTTTCTGCACCGCTTCCATTTTTACCTCATCTTTCCACCACACGTAACCCTTCCTCCTACACCCGTCCACACGGCGCACACCACAGACATTTTTCGCACATCTCATCAACTCACCCCTGAACGTTTCTCATTCTTCCTCAACATTATCCAGGCCTTGCTCGCTCACACTGTTATATTCCTCATTCAAAGTCTGCTGGAACTCCTCAGTACTGCTTGCAATAGACATTTCACTCAGCTACTCTATCTTTCTTCCTCCTCACACTCTGTCTTCCCTTTCCATCTCTGCTCCACCCGCAATCTTTCTTTGACCAGTAGATGATCAGACATTCCTCCACACTCCCCTCTCAACACCCGCACATGCATCAGTATCCCCAAAACTCTCAGGGAAATACACACAAAATCCATCGGTGATCTATCCAGAACTGCACCACGGGCCATCTTGTTCAAAAAGCGAGTACATATATTGCTTCTTGAACAAGCTCTTTTCCACCACCAGCTCTTGATCATTTTACAACCCTATCAGATTATCTCCTCAGCAAATTCTTCATGGAACACTGTTCATCCCTACCACATTTTTCCCCACTACATCTCTAAGTCTCACATTTAGATCCCCAATTCCACCACGTTGTACTGACCTCCGCTACTCACAATACACTACCTCAGAGACTATTAAAAAAATCCTTCTTTCCTCATCACTCATCTTGCTACTCGGTCCGTAAGCACTCCCAAACGCCAAACCTTCTAGCTGAACCATCACCCACATCAATCAAAAGGACACTTTCTTTCACTACGTAAGGCTACTAGCTAACCGATTACTCGGTAACAACACCACACATTCCCGTGTTCAAACTTTCTCTACTCCCGACTTCCTTCTACTCACCACAAAATATTCGCATTCGCCCATACCTTTCAGCTTCATCTCACTCAGCACCAACACGTCAAACATCTCAACCATCTCAACAATCTCTCCTTTCTTCACTTCATTTGTACCACGACTACATACATTGAGTGACCCTAAACAATTCTGTTCCAAGAGGCGTGAGCCTCTCCTCTTCCCTTTCATTTTGCCGTCTCTGAGGGAGGTGTGCACAGGGAAAGGGATCCCTAGCCCCTTCGCTCTGCCCCTAACTGTCGCATCTATGGATACGTAAGGAGTTACTATGCAATTTACCGTGTCAACTATTTGTGATTCATCAGTTTCATTTTATAGATACTTTCATATATATTTTTTGTTTCATTTACTCAAATTTCCAATTATCTTGTTAATGACGAAACCCGTTTAATTATTATATTTATCTATTAGGACTCATTGAAATGTTTTTGTCCTATGCACCTGTAACATATCATGCTAACTACGCAGTTCATTTCAACATTTTTGTCTCCATGTGCCAAACAATGTGTGAGTAATGTAATAGACGACCTCATGTCGGATTTTTCTACTCTTAGTTTTTTATTAAATGTCAGTTGAAACAGTAAATTGACATGATTGAGAGAATGTCTGTGACCCTACTTTACATATTTTCTTAAAATCAATAGTATTTTTTTTGTTTATATCGGTCTCGACATAGTGAAAAATGGAGAATAGGGAATGTCCTCCAGCTATGTCCATCGTTTGGTGGAATGAAGAGGTAAACTGTCACCCTAACCTTAGTTATAAGTTAGTTATAAGATTATCTAAATAGGAAATATTGTCTTCAAAACAGCTGAAGCCGACGAAGATTTTGGAACGTATCATCTGAGTATTCTGATATTTCTGTAATTTTGTCAACAAGTCATTATACCTATTTTTTTTTTAAATAAAATCCTAAAATCCTTACGGTAGTAAATTTCTTGCCGCCCACCACAGGGATGAAGTGAAAACGGGGGGGGGGGGGGGGAGGGGCAATAATTGTTAAGGGTCTTCATATCATTTTGTACAGTTTTTTCGGCAGGCCCTTCAACAGTTGAAACGCTTGTGGAAATGATATTATCTAACGCATTACCATGATTCAATGGTTTTAAATTATATCCAATAACAAGTAAAATGTTTATTGTCTTGCAGTTGTTGGACATCATCCCCAAGGCCTGCTTACAGCTCGGGATAGTGGATATTTGGGAAGATGATGAAACTCTTATAAATTCGCTGACTCAGCAAGACATCATCAACGGCATCAACACGGCTACAGTCAGGTACCGTGAAAGCATCAACACGGCTACAGTCAGGTACTGTGAAAGCATCAACACGGCTACAGTCAGGTACCGTGGAAGCATCAACCCAGCTACAGTCAGGTACCGTGGAAGCATCAACACGGCTTCAGTCAGGTACCGTGAAAGCATCAACACGGCTACAGTCAGATACCGTGAAAGCATCAACACGGCTACAGTCAGGTACCGTTAAAGCATCAACCCAGCTACAGTCAGGTACCGTGGAAGCATCAACACGGCTACAGTCAGGTACCGTGAAAGCATCAACACGGCTTCAGTCAGGTACCGTGAGAGCTCAAAATTAAGAAAACGTCGTGAACCAAGTTACTGTAACAATGAAGAGTTGCATAATTAACAGCATCGACAAAGGTACTGTATGAGGTCACTCTTACAATAACAGCATCCAGCAGTTACAGTCGGGTCTGTGAGAGTTGTTGCTTGTAATAACAGCATAAAAACAGCTACAGTCGGGCATGGTGATAGTTTATCTTTATAATAACAACATCAAGGCAGATAGAGTTGGGTACAGTATGAGTGGCTTATAATAACAACATCAAGGCACATACAGTTGGGTACAGTATGAGTGGCTTATAATAACAACATCAAGGCACATACAGTTGGGTACAGTATGAGTGGCTTATAATAACAACATCAAGGCACATACAGTTGGGTACAGTATGAGTGGCTTATAATAACAACATCAAGGCACATACAGTTGGGTACAGTATGAGTGGCTTATAATAACAACATCAAGGCACATACAGTTGGGTACAGTATGAGTGGCTTATAATAACAACATCAAGGCACATACAGTTGGGTACAGTATGAGTGGCTTATAATAACAACATCAAGGCACATACAGTTGGGTACAGTATGAGTGGCTTATAATAACAACATCAAGGCACATACAGTTGGGTACAGTATGAGTGGCTTATAATAACAACATCAAGGCACATACAGTTGGGTACAGTATGAGTGGCTTATAATAACAACATCAAGGCACATACAGTTGGGTACAGTATGAGTGGCTTATAATAACAACATCAAGGCAGATACAGTTGGGAACAGTAAGAGTGGCTTATAACAACAACATCAAGGCAGATAAAGTTGGGTACAGTATGAGTGGCTTATAATAAAAACAACAAAACGGTTACCATCGGGCCTTGCATGAATGAATAATTTTTAATAACAACATCAAAACATCTTCAGTCGGTCACCCTAAGACTTAATGCCTATAAAACAGCATTGACTCAACAGAGCAGCCGGACACTATATAAATTGATGCTTGTCAAAACAGTATCAATACAGCTACAGTCATGCACTTTAATAGTTTAGGCTTATAATAGCATGATCACCCCATCGCCGGGTACCTGCAACTCATCGTTTTCAACCTGACTCTTATTTCGAGCTCTTGGTACCTGTAATTCATCGTTCTTATAGCTCGTACATGGTACTCACCGCGCCCCGTCTCCACTGCCATGCATCTGCACTTCAATGCTCGTACATGGTACTCGCCCCGCCCTCACCCGAGCGCCTGGTATCTGTACATCAATGCTCGTACATGGTACTCGCCCCGCCCTCACCCGAGCGCCTGGTATCTGCACTTCAATGCTCGTACATGGTACTCGCCCCGCCCTCACCCGAGCGCCTGGTATCTGTACATCAATGCTCGTACATAGTACTCGCCCCGCCCTCACCCGAGCGCCTGGTATCTGCACTTCAATGCTCGTACATGGTACTCGCCCCGCCCTTACCCAAGCGCCTGGTATCTGCACTTCAATGCTCGTACATGGTACTCGCCCCGCCCTCGCCCGAGCGCCTGGTATCTGCACTTCAATGCTCGTACATGGTACTCGCCCCGCCCTCACCCGAGCGCCTGGTATCTGTACATCAATGCTCGTACATGGTACTCGCCCCGCCCTCACCCGAGCGCCTGGTATCTGCACTTCAATGCTCGTACATGGTACTCGCCCCGCCCTTACCCAAGCGCCTGGTATCTGTACTTCAATGCTCGTACATGGTACTCGCCCCGCCCTTACCCAAGCGCCTGGTATCTGAACCTCATTGATCTTATATCGTACTCATCCTACCCCTCCTCCCCCAGTGCACGGTACTTGTATCCCATCGACTTCAGCCTCTACCTGGGCGGTGTATCGCTCAACAGCAGCGGTCACATCGTGGGGGCGGTAGCGGCCCTTCATCAGTGGGTGATGGCGGTCAACAGGACGGCGGTGGACCTGTCGGCGGTCAGCGGCATGTCGGGGCTCGACTCGGAGGTGACCGTCGCCCTTCTAGTTCATAGGGGATACAAATTAATTTATCCTGATTTCGAGGTCAGGATTGAGAGGTAAAATGTGATAGAGTATCGAACCGAGTCAATCCCAGATGAACCTTAGTTGATGTTACAATTAAAATCCTCCAAAGAAATACTCCAAATAATTAAAAATAACATTAACTTAACTACAGAAAAACACCTATCCAGCATCACTGCATAATCTTATTTGTGGACTTTGGTCGAAGTATTACTTCCTATTCGTCAAGACCGTGCCTTCCAGAAGTGAATCAGCCTTCTCGATTACAGCCGAGTTTTGACAGATATATATAACAATTGGAAAATTCCAAAGTACTGTACGTGGATGATATGTAAACAATAGCAAAATAAAAACCGTGAATGATTTTCTCCTACTCCACCGTTAACGAATTTTTAATGAACATTAACGAATTTTAACTAACATTACGTTTCCAACTAGTGATTGAAGTTGATATGAAGTTTTGTTACGGTAATATGCGAGCTAAGTTTCCATAAATGAATCGTGACGAAAAACAATGGTTAAAAAAGTCTGCCAGCAGCTAATCATTAGACGAGTTTTCTCTCGTTACTGTAGCTTGGATACGACGGCTAGATTGTAAACTTTAATGTGACCTTGCTGCAGCGTTCCTTCCCCCCTGCCCTGACAGGTGGACGTGGCTCTGTTTGAGTGGGAGGGCGTCTTCATCAAGGAAGTTCAGAACACCACCGACAGGCCCGATGGGATCAGCGTCTATATAAGCACAGAGCGCAGGTATTTATTGTCTCGTCATTATAAACACAGACCCCAGGTACCCAATGTCTCGTCATTATAAGCATAGAGCGCATGTATCTAATGTCTCGTCATTATAAGCACAGAGCGCAGGTTTCTAATGTCTCGTCATTATAAGCACAGAGAACAGGTTTCTTTTATCTCGTCATTATAAGCACAGAGCGCAGGTATCCATTGTCTCGTCATTATAAGCATAGAGCACAGGTACCCAACGTCTCGTCATTATAAGCATAGAGCGCATGTATCTAATGTCTCGTCATTATAAGCACAGAGCGCAGGTTTCTAATGTCTCGTCATTATAAGCACAGAGAACAGGTTTCTTTTATCTCGTCATTATAAGCACAGAGCGCAGGTATCCATTGTCTCGTCATTATAAGCATAGAGCACAGGTACCCAACGTCTCGTCATTATAAGCATAGAGCGCATGTATCTAATGTCTCGTCATTATAAGCACAGAGCGCAGGTTTCTAATGTCTCGTCATTATAAGCACAGAGAACAGGTTTCTTTTATCTCGTCATTATAAGCACAGAGCGCAGGTATCCATTGTCTCGTCATTATAAGCATAGAGCACAGGTACCCAACGTCTCGTCATTATAAGCATAGAGCGCATGTATCTAATGTCTCGTCATTATAAGCACAGAGCGCAGGTTTCTAATGTCTCGTCATTATAAGCACAGAGAACAGGTTTCTTTTATCTCGTCATTATAAGCACAGAGCGCAGGTATCCATTGTCTCGTCATTAAAGGCATAGAGCACAGGTATCAATTGTCTCGTCATTTAAAGCATAGAGCGCAGGTATCTATTGTCTCGTTATTATAAGCACAAAGCGCAGGTATCTACTGTTACATCATTAAAAACGCAGAGCGCAGGTATCTACTGTTACGTCATTATAAGCACAGGGAACAGGTATCTATTATTACGTTATTATAAGCACAGAGCGCAGGTATCTATTGTTACGTTATTATAAGCACAGAGCGCAGGTATCTATTGTCTCGTTATTATAAGCTCAGAGCACAGATATCTACTGTTACGTCATTATGAGCACCGAGCGCCGGTATCTGTTGTCGCGTCATTATAAGCACAGAGCGCAGGTACCTATTCTTACGTCATTATAAGCACAGAACGCAGGTATCTACTGTTACATCATTATAAGCACAGAGCGCAGGTATCTATTGTTTCGTCATTATAAGCACATAACGCAGGAACCTATCGTTAAGTCATTATAAGCATGGAGCGCAGGTATCTACTGTTACGTCACTATTAGCACCGAGCGTAGGTATCTATTGTCTCATCATTATAAGCACAAAGCGCAGGTATCTATTGTTACGTCATTATAAGCTCAGAGCGCAGGTATCTACTGTCACGTCATTATAAGCATGAAAGACAGATATCTGCTGTTACGTCATTATAAGCATAGAGCGCAGGTATCTAATGTTACGTCATTCTAAGCATAAAGTACATGTGCCTACTGCCACGTCATTGAAAGCATGAAGGACAGGTATCTACTGTTATGTCATTATCAGCCTGAAGAACAGGTATCTGCTGTTACGTCATTATAAGCACATAGCGCAGGTATCTATTTTTACTTCATTATAAGAATGAAGGAGAGGTATCTACTGTTACGTCATCATAAGCATGAAGGACAGGTATCTACTGTTACGTCATTATAAGCATGAAGGACAGGTATCTTCTTTTACGTCATTATAAGCATGAAGGACACGTATCTACTGTTACGTCATTATAAGCATGAAGGACAGGTATCTACTGTTACGTCATTATAAGCATGAAGGACAGGCATATACTGTTACATCATTGTAAGCATAAAGGACAGGTATCTACTGTTACGTCATTATAAGCACAGACCGCAGGTATCTATTGTTACGTCATTATAAGCATGCAGGACAGGTATCTACTGTTACGTCATTATAAGCATGAAGACATGTATCTACTGTTACGTAATTATAAGCATGGAGGACAGGTATCTACTGTTACGTCATTATAAGCATGAATGACAGGTATCTACTACAACGTCATTACAAGCATGAAGGACAGGTATCTACTGTCACGTCATTATAAGCATGGAGGACAGGTATCTACTGTTACGTCATTATATGCATGAAGGACAGGTATCTACTAGTTTATGAAATGAGAGCGTCATGCAGTGACGAGGGAATTCGAGACAGTTAAAGGGGCACACTATTTAGTGTAGTGGTGTGTGAAATTATGAGCCTTGAAATGACGATCAGCATTTCAGCATCCATGACCTAACACAGCAGCCACGACCTCACACAGCAGCAATGACCTCACATACAGCAGTCATGGCCTAACACAGCAGCCATGAACTCACACAGCAGCCATGACCTCACATTCAGCAGCCATGACATCACACACAGCAGCCATGCCATGGCCTTACTCAGCAGCTATGACCTCCCACAGCAGCTATGACCTCATACAGCAGTCATGACCTCCCACAGCAGCCATGACCTCCCACAGCTGCCATGACCTCACACAGCAGTCATGACCTCACCCAGCAGCCATGACCTCACACAGCAGCCAAGACCTAACACAACGGTCATGACCTCACACAGCAGTCATGACCTCACATACAGCAGCTATGACATCACACACAGAGCAGTCATGGCCTAACAAAGCAGCTATGACCTCACATAGTAGCCATGACCTCCCACAGCAGCCATGACCTCCCACAGTAGCCATGACCTCACACAGCAGCCATGACCTCACACAGCAGTCATGACCTAACACAGCAGCCATGACCTCACACAGTAGCCATGACCTCACATACAGCAGCAATGACCTCACACAGCAGTCATGACCTCACACACAGCAGCCATGGCCTCACACAGTAGCTATGACCTTACACAGCAGCCATGACCTCACACAGCAGCTATGAGCTCATACAGCAGACATGACCTCACACAGCAGTCATGACCTCACACAACAGTCATGACCTAGCACAGCAGCCATGACCTCACACAAAAGTCATGACCTCACACAGCAGTCACGTCCTCACACAGCAGCTATGACCTCACACAGCAGCCATGACCTCACACAGCATCCATGACTTACACAGCAGCCATGACTTCACACAACAGCCATGACCTCACACAGCAGTCATGACCTCACACACAACAGCCATGGCCTCACACAGCAGTCATGACCTCACACCGCAGCCATGACCCGACACAACAGCCATGACCTCACACAGTAGTCATGACCCCACACAGTAGCTATGACCCCACACAGCAGCTATAACCTCACACAGCAGTCATGACCTCAGCCAGCAGCCATGACCTCACACAGCAGTCATGACCTCAAACAGCAGCTACGACCTCATACAGCATATATGACCTAACTCAGTCGTCATGACTCCACACATTAGCTATGACCTCACACAGCAGTCATGACCTCACACATAACAGCCATGACCTCACACAACAGTCATGACCTCACACAGCACCCATGACCTTACACAACAGCCACGACCCCACACAGCAGCTATGACCTCACGCAGCACTCATGACCTCACATAGCAGCTATGACCTGACACAGTAGTCATGACCTCACACAGCAGCCATGACCTCATACAGCAGCTATGACCTCACACAGCCGCTATGACCTCACACAGCAGCCACGACCTCACACAGCAGCCATGACTTAGCACAGTAGCCATGACCTCACATAGCAGCTATTACCTCACACAGCAGCACTGAGCTCACACAGCAGACATGACCTCACACAGCAGTCATGACCTAACACAACAGCCATGACCTAGCACAGCAGCCATGACCTCACACAGCAGCTATGACCTAGCACAGCAGTCATGACCTCACATAGCAGCTATGACCTAGCACAGCAGCCATGACCTCACACAGCAGCTATGAGCTCACACAGCAGACATGACCTCACACAACAGTCATGACCTCACACAACAGCCATGACCTAGCACAGCAGCCATGACCTCACACAGCAGCTATGACCTCACACAGCAGCTATGACCTCACACAGCAGCCACGACCTCGTACAGCAGTCATAGCCTAGCACAGTAGCCATGACCTCACACAGCAGCCATTAACTCACACAGCAGCTATGAGCTCACACAGCAGACATGACCTCACACAGCAGTCATGACCTAACACAGTAGTCATGACCTCACACAGCAGCCATTACCTCACACAGCAGCTATGAGCTCACACAGCAGACATGACCTCACACAGTAGTCATGACCTCACACAACAGTCATGACCTAACACAGCAGCCATGACCTAGCACAGCAGCCATGACCTCGCACAGCAGCTATGACCTGACACAGTAGTCATGACCTCACACAGCAGCCATGACCTCACACAGCAGCTATGACCTCACACAGCAGCTATGACCTCACACAGCAGTCATGACCTCACACAGCAGTCATGACCTCACACAGCAGCTATGGCCTCACACAGCAGACATGACCTCACACGACAGACATGACCTCACACAGCAGTCATGACCTAACACATCAGCAGAATAAATTAACTTATCTGAGGTTTCTGGTTCCGCGGGACTGTCCTGTGAGGTTTGACCTTTACCTTTGGGCATGGCACCATCAGCTTGGCGGGCTGATTTAAAATTGGCAAAATTGTCCCCCATTCTTATAACTAAATTTTTACCCATGTTGAATTTTAGGATATATACCACGTATTTGCATTTATTCATTTAATCTCACAAGCATTTATTCTGATATTTTGATGATACACTGCCAGTTGGAGGGAATTACATAAATTCATTACGTAAGTTATGCCTTGTTTAATTGCCTGCCAAGACTCTGGTGGACCTCACCAAGCCCCTCACATGTTACCTTTCCCTCTCCAGTTTCGGTGAGATCAGCAGCGACACGATCTTGGGGGACGTGACGTTCCTCATCGCAGGCAACGTCATCCTCTTCGTCTACGTCACCATCATGTTGGGTCGCTTCGACATCGTGGAGCAGAGGGTGAGTACGTCACCATCATGTTGGGTCGCTTCGACATCGTGGAGCAGAGGGTGAGTACGTCACCATCGTGTTGGGTCGCTTCGACATCGTGGAGCAGAGGGTGAGTACGTCACCATCATGTTGGGTCGCTTCGACATCGTGGAGCAGAGGGTGAGTACGTCACCATCATGTTGGGCCGCTTCAACATCGTGGAGCAGAGGGTGAGTACGTCACCATCATGTTGGGCCGCTTCGACATCGTGGAGCAGAGGGTGAGTACGTCACCATCATG
>SDVV010015757.1:0-14441 GCA_016164225.1 Gammarus roeselii | reverse complement strand
TACAAACTGAAAGGGGGGACGGTGGAGGGATCTTCTAACTCAAAACGTATTTACACAAAGGGACAAATGAATATTGGTGGATAACGAGGACACCACGGCAAGGCGGGTAAGCCTGGGATACCCCCAGGGGGTATCCCTCTGAGGTGCCCTATTGCTCTCGCTCTTAAGAGATTATAGTCGATCTCTCCGATTTAGTTGGAAACTTCAACTTTCACGAGACGATATTCGGTCTCTCAGCAATATTCGGCTTTGAGCGGTGACCGGCTCTTGTTTTGATACAGCAAAAAAAGTTTCAATACCCTGGAAACTTGTAAGCTTTTGAGCTTAGGCGCGAAGAACAGTATGCGACGGTGTTTCCAAACTCATTGGTCACTCATTGGTTACGATACTGCCTCCACGCAAAGCTCCGAGGTTGAAGAATCTATTGGAAAAATAAGATGAAGAGAGATCGGTTCATTGTATCGGGCTGCTTCTAATGTTAAATATTTATGGGTCTCCATTGTACCTTGGTAAAATGCTGCTCCATACGGTCCTGGTGGCGGATTCAGAGGAGAAGCTATGTAGGCTAGTGTCTGAGTTTGGTAGAGTGTGTGAGAGGAGGATGCTTCGAGTGAACGTGGGTAAAAACAAAGTAATGAGATGCTCGAGGACTGTCGATGCGAGCAGAATTGGTGTCCTCCTTAATGGAGAGTTGTTGAAAGAAGTTCAGTGTTCTAAGTATCTGGGCTCCCATGGGGAGAAGACTGTACTAGTGGAAACTGTGGTGAAGTCGCGAGTAAAGGAGGGGTGTAAAATGTTGGGTGCACTGAAGAGCGTAATGAGCTGCAGGACATTGGGGATGGAAGCAAAGAGAGGGCTGGCTGTATGAGGGTGTTTTTGTCCCAACTGTGCTGTACGGAGCTGAGACTTGGGGGTGAGAGCAGAGGAGAAAAGAAGGTTGAATGTTTTCGAGATGAAATGTTTGAGCATGGCTGGAGTGTCGCTGAGAGACCGGATCACCAACGACGTGGTTTGAAAGAGAACAGGGATGGTGAAGAAATTAGAGGACGGAGTGGATTCGCGTGTTCTGAGATGGTTGGGGCACATGGTGAGGATGGATGAAGGGAGATTGGGAAAAAGGGTGTTGAAGGCAGAGACTAGAGGGCGTAGGCGTAGAGGGAGACCGATGTTTGGGTGGTTGGATGGTGTGAAGCAGGCGTTAGAAAGGAGGGACCTGTGTGGAGGTAGCAAAACAGCAACACGCCAAACAAAATAGCGACACGCGGTGGATACGATTGCAAGATTCTAGCACCCCGGCTACAAGGCTTCAATAGAAAAAAAAGGTTAGTGTTGGATAGTGGTAATGTATGGAAGAAGTAGGCGGCATATTTTTGATTAGTTAAATGTAGAGGATATTAGCAAGGGTGTCACTGTTGTTATGGGTGTCAATGTGCGGTTGCCAATTGTTGAATGTTCGTACCTTGCTGATATGTGAAGGATATCAGCAAGGGTGTCATTGTTGTTGTGGGTGTTAATGCGCGGTTGCCAGTTGTTAAATGTGGAGGCTATCAGCAAGGGTGTCACTGTTGTTGTGGTTTGGAGCCGTTGGTTTTGATAGCGTTGCGCCCGAGTGCTTGAAGAGCATTGGAGAAACAGTAGTTGAAATTTTGATGAGGCGAGTAAATCCGTTTTCAGTCGAGCGTGGTGCCGATTGAGTGGCGTCGTACGTGTATTGTCCGCTGTAAAAAGGCAAATCAGATCAAAATGAATGTAACTTCAGAGGTATCAGTTTGTTGTAAGGGGTGGGCAACGTGCGAGAACTGTGTCACTCAGTCGGCACCATATACGAAACAAAAACACAGATTTAGTAGCCTCACCAACCGTTCGACTACAGTTCGCCGTCCCTCTTCAGGCACTCAGTCGCCACGTCATCCAAACCAGGGGCTTTCTCCGCATCCCCGTGGTGCAAAGGCATCAGAGCTTGAAATTATTCAATTGTTCTATTTGAAACATCAAGTTGCTCAGGTTCGGAGGGACGCAACATGTTCCCCCTAGCAAGAGTGAAGCTCTGCTCCTTGCGGTAAACAACAGTCGAGTGAACAGCAACTCATTCCTGTACAAGAAAATAAGAGAATGAGGTACTGCTGCCCCAGTTGGTACTCGAGTGTTACATGCCTATTCATTCTCCCGTTCATTTAGGAATCCATATTGTGAGTTATGTCGATGTAATCCAGACCATGTTATGCGACCATATCTATGTTTCAACTTTTTCATAAAAACTACAAAAACAAGCCTACGGATACTCACTAGACAGAATAGCATTCACACCAATAAGGTCGACAAAGGCCACCGGGTGAAACCCACGAGAAGCAACGAAGGGTGGCAACAACATAGGGACGGCTGGTGAAAGCATCAGAACAAAGCAAGGTTTTCAAATGTAGCACCAGCAGTGACTGAGTACACGTGCTGTGAAAACAAAGCATCAATGATACCTATTTGCGCTGGAGATTAGAGTGACGAGGCTATCACGCGCGCTGAAGCCCTATTTGCAGTAACATTTTTTTTTGTCCTCAAAAGAAGGTCGCACCAGAACATTACTAAAATAATTTGAATATAACCAGGTAAATTCATGCAAAGATCACTTGAACCAATGATATTCATTAAATGAAGATAAATTGCAGGAATAAATGGCAAACAAATATTTTGACACATTAAAGTATAAGTTTCAAAACTCATTGACATTGTTCTAATAAAAACATTAGGTTATGACTAAACTTCCTACAGTAGCTTGCGGATTATTGGCATAAGTAAAAATGTCATCCATACATTTCCACTAAGGCAGAAAGCTTGTGATAAGATGATAGCTTACATTTCAGGCAACGTAGGGTAATACAGCTAACAATTTACTAGTCACAAACTCATGAAGAAACTCTCCAATAAAAATTATGTTTAAGTAATATGTTCTCTAATGAGAAGCTGCAGGCGCCTCAGCATGCACAGCACATCCTCTAACTGCCTACACAATTGTTCGCTTGATAGCAAACCTCGACTATAATCAATGAGAAAAACAAGACGGTCACGCGGTTTAGTGCATTCAAACCCAGCCAAACTTTTGTCATCTGTGACCTCTTCTCCAATGTCTTCGATGCTTATTGCGTCAGCCTCAAACGTCGTCGCCGAAGCAATGCAGGCGAGGCATTAACGACGCATTGCTGGTGAGATAAAAGAAGCGGCGTCCGGCCGTTAATGTCACGTCCCTGCTCCCACTCCATGGAAGAATCCTTCTTAGAGCACAACGGAAGCCAGCGTCCCTGCGTCCTGCCTTGCTAGTTGTGTCGCCAGAAGTAGTAGTCTCGTGTGAAGAGGTTGCGGATGTGGCTCCCAAAAGAAAAACTTCTGCAAGCGGACCTTGACAATTGGAGTGAAATGTTGGAGTACCGCTGCTACCACCTGAAAAAAGACAAAAAAGTCCCTAGTACAGTGATTGATGCATGAGTTTTAATATGGTTGCGGTTTAGTCAGCGTAGCAGATTTGTCACGTGCTCTAGATCGAACTAGAGTTCTGGACGATGATGATGCATGATAGTCTACCTGTTGGAGTTTACTGCAAATCCGTACACCGTTGATGCCGATGTTCAACCTATTGGGATTGATTTTGATTTTATTCAAGCCTCATTTCCACTGGAGCTTCAACGGGATTTGATTTGAGCCTCATTTAAACCGCAGCCTCAACGTGAGTAATAACAGGCTTCCCCGTAGGGCTCAACGATTATGGATTCCGGTAGGCTCGCACGCCTCGGTGTGCGAGAAAAATAACGTTGTCAAAGTAAGAACATTTTGAAAATTTTAGTCGTGTCAGACGCACGCTGGTGCGCACAAGAAAAACGTTCAGATGAAACGGATCTCCGCTTTCGATCATTTAGAACTCCAGGAGTAATATTTATGCACGATAATTCGTCTAGGTAACATCGTCGAGATTGATACAAGGTTCAAGGCTACACGGACAAAAGTAAGCTCCGACAGCAACGCAACACAGTGTCAACAGCTACGCGGTTCAGTTCAGTTACAGTAAAATGCATTTCTATTCCACTTCGTAAGAGCCATATGGTTAGCAATGCGCTTCTGCTTTAATTCGAATGATTCTAAACAGAAAACATAACTGAGACGCATTTACGAGATAATCTTGATAATATTAGTTGAGCGTAGTTTTCGACCGTTCATGACCTTTGTCTCTTTTAACCTAAATCGGGAATTTCGAAACTTCCAATTTCTTCGACTGTCCTCGAGTTTATATGTTATCTCACCTTTGTATCTCACATTTGCAGCCCCCCCCCCAGCCCCGCCAACTGGACACGCAGGCGTGGGAGTCAGTACACCTCAGCGCGTCAGTAATAAAAAAAAAACAGCGCGGCCCGAGCACTGCAGCAGGACGCTGGTCGGAATGCGCTTAATAGGTCTAAAGCAAATAAAACAATGAAGACAGTCAACAACTGTACAGAACTGTCAGCAACACAAACAAAGCCACAAGATCACACCAAATTGGGTCTAGCAAAACTCATACAACTCGGCCCCCAATTCCTCCGCCAAGGCCCTCTTGAAACCGCGAAGTGAATCACTCATCATATTAGCGGGCAGCCGGTTCCAAATTTGCACACAGCGAGAATAAAAGAACTGCGTTTATAGTCCGTCTGACTGCGAGGAACCACCAGCTTGAAAGAATGCCCACGTGTGCCAACATCCGGAGCTCTCTCAAACAGAGCAGACAAACCTTAACCAAAAGACCAAAGAAAAATCTTCCAACACTTCACAAGATCTGAACGCAACAACCTCCCCTTCACAGAAAACAACTGCATCGCTTTGAGCCGTTCACCTTAGTCCACTCCACCCAGCCCATCAAACTCCTTGGTCCACCTCCTCTGCAGACTCAAACAATATCAGATTCCCCAAATATCCCACATTAGCAGTAGTCCAAGATGGGTCTTATAGAGTGATAAACAAAGAGATCATGAAAACAGAACTCCTATTGACAGTTGAGCGGAGCAGACTGGTCGCCATAGTGGAAGCTTTTCTTACAACACTCCTCACGTGGAGTTGGAACCTCAGCCTTGAGTCAACAAGCACTCCCCAAGTCCCTGAAGGAATCAACAAGCTCAAGTACCACACCATTCAAATTATAAGCAATCTGCTCCAATTCAAAACGGCCTACGTAGAAACGCATAAAGACACACTTTGCATGTTCAACGAGAAATTCCATGACAGCGACACAGACTGCACCAACTCCAGATCCCTCTGCAAGGAAGACACCCCCAAGCAAACTGCTGGTACATCGCGGGGAAAACTCAAATTAAGTTTGAAGACGTCAGCAAAGGCCTTCCACTCACAAGCCACACCTGCTGCAACATGATTGACATATAGCAGAAACAAGAGCAAACCCAGCACAGAACCCTGGTGAACACCACTTGTCACCTCCTAGAAGTCACTGACAACTGAGTGACTAGGAACAATGGATACAAAATCGTTGAGAAACGTTTCTCACTCGACATCACGCGCAATTTTTTCACGTATAGAGTTGTCGAAGAATGGAACAAACTTCCAGCGGAGGTTGTAAAACTGCAATACAATCGAAACGTTTAAGTCGCGGCTCGATAAGTTTTACATAAATCGCCGATAAATAGCTAAACCGTTCCATTTCCTGTTGTTATAATAAAATAGAAATGGCACACGAAGCTCTCCTAGACGCTCTACTTCAAAACTAATCCTCTTGCTACCAGAAGGCAAATTAATTTGGGCCAATTGGTCTCTTAGACGTTCTACTCCAGAACTAACACTCTTGCTACCAAAAGGCAACCTAGTTTGGGCCAATAGGCCTGTTGTTGTCTTCCTACACTTGTAAACACTTGTAAACTCCCCCCACAGAAACGAACATTCGCCTTCCTATCACAAAATTACGAATCCAATCCAACAGTCCGTCCGGAATACCCACACATCTCAGTTTGTCCAACGAAACCGAGTGACTGACAACATCGAACGCTTTAGAGAAATCCAGAAAGACCACATCAATAACCATTTCTTCATCTACCCGATCAGCAACCTCGCCATCAGTAAGCTAAAGTTGGTCTTTGGTGCTCCTTCCCACCCTGGAACTAAATTGACCCTCAGACAAAATGCCAGAATCTTCCAGAAAAGACACCACCTGGGACACAATAGCCCGCTCCAGCACCTTACAGCAAACAGGAGTAAGACTCACAGGTCGGTAATTGAGAGGGTTACTTTTAGAACCAGACTTGAATATAGGAGCAATACGAGATTCCTTCCAGGCCTCTGGTAAAACTCCCAGGCCTAATGACTTTACAAAAATCAGAGATAAGGGCAATGACAGCTACCAAGAACATTACTTCAAAACACCAAGGTGAATGCCATCAGGTCCAGGGGCAGAAGATGAGTCTAAACCACCCAGGACCTGGGAAACTTAACAGTCTAGTCACACAAATCCCACTAAATTTTCTTGGAAAAAAATGATGTGGGGAAGGGCCGGCAGGATCCGCATCCACAAAAACAGATGAAAAAGAGTCTACTAACAGTTCACTCATGTCTCTTTGACCAGCAACAACCTCACCAAATGGAAGTTTCAGAGGACCAACAGGAGGACAGCCCTTCTTTCTTCCTCTGATGTAGAAGTGAAACATCTTGGGAGTAACAGAGAAGTTGTCTGCGAATTTCTGCTCATACAGACACTGGCTTTTGCATTAAAAATTTCTGTACTCAAAATTAGGCCCACTAAATCTCTGCAAGGATGCCAACACCTCCCCATGATGCCTACCAAGGTCCCCCCTCAAAAGTTTATACTGCGCTTGAGCCCTAGATCTACTGGTCATCAGATCCCTAGGAGATCCCCGCAACCAGCTTGGTCGCAAAACTGAGTCTCGAGTGAGAACAAATTTGTCCACAAGTGAATGAACAATTGACTGAAACAAACTATACTTCTCCTCCACAGTGCCATACAGAAAGTCAATGCCAGTCAACATCCTCTAAAACCTCTCATGCAACTGTAATCACTACGAAACCACATAACTGATTTCAAACCAGGATCCCCTGCAACATCATTCAGCAGATAGATATACTCCACCAAGACAGGGGCATGGTGGCACCCCGGAAGAGGAGGCAAATCGCCACAGAAGACACCCGATCCTCCTCCGTAGTCAACAACAGATCGAGAATGCTACCCGAATCAACAAAAGTACCTTCCCTCATACACAGAAAGACAAAACAATCAAGAAAATGGGAATCAATGGGAGGGATATAATCATTAAAAAAGTCTGCAGACCAATCCAATGAAGGCAAGTTAAAATCACCGAGAACAACTACCTCTCAGCCAACACAGGACTGCAGCAATAATTCTATCAGTTTAGCATTCTCCTCAGCTGAGTAGGAGGGTGGGCGGTAAGCAACCATAACCGTAACATCATAATCAAGGAGGGAAATGGCAGCAAGTCACCTCAATTGGCACTAACTTTAAATTGTTTGCAACAAACAGACTCCATGCTTTTTCACTTCTCCCACCACATCCCCCCTCACCAGCTAAAACTCAGGCAAATTAACGGAGGATGAGGTGACCGAAGGAAGTCAACCATGACTTGCACACGCCCACCAACTGCATAACCCACCGCTGCACCATGTGACCAACAAAATGAAACTTATTCATCAGAGAAACCAAATTGACAGCACAACCTCAGAGAGGAGAAATTATTTTGCAAAGACTGACTAGCCAGTTTAAAGCACCATCTCCGCGGCCACCCGGAATGCCATCAGAGCCACGACCGCCTCCAAGCACCACCACCATGACTCCCAACCCAACCCCAGCTGCCGATCGCACCGCGCACTCCGGCATCACCGCGACCGCCAGCACCACCGCAGCCGCTAGCATCACCCCGGCCGTCAGCAACACCCCGGCCGTCAGCAACACCTCTGCCCCCACCAACACCGCCTCAGTCACCAGCACCGCCACGCCCACGCGCACCGCTCCCAACACCACGGTCGCCTCAGCGCGACCGCCACCGCCTCGATTATCACCGCCACCGCCTCGATTATCACCAGCCAATGCACAACCAGAGGAATCCCCGGAAACGACAACAGGCCCACGCGAACCAGCACCTGGATCAGCCCCCCGTTCCGCAGCAGCTGCCAAGAATTCACTTCTCTCCTCTCCGTCACCCACAAATGCATTAAGAGCACGCCTCCGAGTCAGCAACTCTCCTCTTTGCCAGCAGGTTAGGTCAGAACAACATCGACACCCAAGACACGGCATACATCATGAAACTATGCTTCCACCAGTTCAACTATCTCACACCCAAAACTTCTCAGCATAACTGAGCACTTCCTTTTCTCCTCTCATTCAGCTCCCTCACTTCCTTAAAGCTCCTAAACAGCCCAACTCCAAAGGAACCATCAGTGGCACGGCCTACCAGACGACCAGTCTGTTTACTTTCCTGAGCAGGCTCACAACTGCCCCTACTCCTCACACTAGCCATCACACCTCTAACCTGCCCCACCACCGCTCCGACTGCCAACAGCAATTGAGAAAATGACTTCTGAAGATGGTTGACTGTCTCCAAATTATCCTCCTAAACAGCCCAACTCCAAATTATCCTCCTTAACAGCCCAACTCCAAATTATCCTCCTTAACAGCCCAACTCCAAAGGAACCATCAGTAGCACGGCCTCCCAGACGACCAGTCTGTTCATTTTCCTGAGCCAACTTACAACTGCCCCCACTCCTCACATCTTTAACCTGCCCCACCAATGCTCCGACTGCCATCAGCAATTGAGAAAATGACTCTTGAAGATGGTTGACTGTCTCCAAATTTTCTCCGCAGCCTCGACAATTACAACAGATATACCTTACAGCACCCGACCCCTCTGACAAACACTGCAAAAAACAGGCTAACCACTCAGCCTGGTATGGCAAAAGCCACACGCCCAACCAGCGCCCGCTACAGCAGCCCAGCTGCCCACAAGACCACCAGCACGCTCAGCACTCCGCCCCTCACAACCTCGCACACTCACGTCAGCAGAACCACCAGGCGCCGCAGCTGAAAGCAAAGGCAAGGACATCAGATCCACAGCAGGCGCAGGCGGGGACGCCGGCAAGCAGCGTCGCCCAGGAGTAGACTGCAGCAAAGGAGCCGCACCACATCGAGGAGTGGCCACCCAGACTTGCCCTTCTCTGCACCTCTAAGGCCGAAATTTCTTTCCTGCTGAACTCCTTTACTGCCTGAACCATCGACTCCACTGAGCTCGTGCTGGAAGCATCATCATCCCTACATGGTTCGTCACCACCGAACCACCACCGGAACCCACACTCCCGGCATCGGTCTCCTTGAGGCGACCAGAATAGAGCTCCACCCACTCTTCACGACTCTTCCCCCATCCCACGTAGTAGACCTTAACTCTTCCTTCACGCAGGTCAACCACCTTGACATTGTACATCTTTCCATCTTTTCTATCACGACACCTCAACAAGTCTCCCTCCATGAAAACACTCCTCCCCCAACCACCGCAAATCCTGCTCCAAGCATTGCGCTCTGCAAAGCAAGTATCTAGTTATGTATAATTGATTTTCAAATTTCATTTATTTTCCATTAAACTCCACATTAAAAAGTTTCAGCACAATAAAATAGGCTTTAGCACTATAAAAAGGAGTTTCACTCCCCTTCACCTCCGCTTGTCAGTAAAACGATTCTTCCTCTTGTCAGTAAAACGTTCAGTAAAACTGAAGCCGTCCCCTTGAGGCAGATGGTTTCCAGTTTCAGTAAAACCTTGTTGTCCGGAGCTCAAGCGCTTAGTTAACCTAACCTTATAGCTAGCTATCCTCATGGTTAACATTCAGTATGTGAACAAACGCGAAAACAGTTTACATTACTGTTATGACATCTTGAAAAAAAATGGCTACCCGGCGCTAAATTTCTGCTAGGTAGGGCTTAGTGTCTCTTGCGTTTAGCGGTCTAAATGTCTTCTAGGTACAGCGGCGTCTCCCACACCTCGCGGTCTTGGCCAGCCAAAACCCCCAACCCTTCCCTACCTATATAAGCGAGTTTGGCCGAGCTCCGTCTTTCATGATGTACATAAAGCAGAGCAAGCAACATTGCACCCGACCAGCCTACGAATGACCAGACGCTGCAAAGCAACAAAGGCTACTGAAAAGTACCCAACTCTCAGCAATACCTAAAGATACTGGGAAGTATTTTTGCGAAGTATCCGCTGAAGCAGTTGACCCCAACAAAGAGTCTCCGTCTCTGGGGTCGACTAGAAAAACCCTGACTGTCCTGAGGCTCTGTCTCTACTAACCTAAACTAACCCGGGAAGATAAATTCCCTGGCTCCAGGAGAGCATAGATTTCCCACCTTGAGAAGGCCCAAACCTACGGGGAGGTCATTAGAGTAGGGACCTCGGGCTGAGTAGAGGTGGAGATCCTCCTGGAGACAGCATACCAGAATCTCAGATAGAAAGGTAGACACTTCTTCTTCTGTTTCGTTTTACCAAACAAACCTTGGCTCTACTTGTAATTTAAAGCTTGGCAGAGTGAGGGGAGGCTGGATGCCTCAGTTCGGGAAACTGTTCCTGAGGTTCTCCAACCCAAAGAAGCCACCTGACAAGGAAAAAGTCTTTGAAGTACTACAGAGGGAGCTGGAGATCCTCCTGACCGGGATCCGAGAAGTGGAGAATGGATTCAACGCCTTCAGGGAGTTTGAGCAGGACGTAGAGAAGATGTTGACTGCCGCAGCTCGAGCCATGCTAGATCACGTTGGCCTGGAGGCTAGTCCTCACCTAAGATAAGAGCTCATTATTCAGTGATCTGTCAAAAAATTGACTGCTACATCGGAGGACATTCCAACAGGAACCTAAAAGTATCAGAGGTGATCAAATTTAAGAACTATACACACATATTTAAAGTGGAGTTCACCTCTTCTGAGATGGCAAGGTCGGCAGTGGAGAATGGCTTCCTGTGCTGTCATTTGAAGATTTAGGGCTTGCAAATACAACAAAAGAAATATACCGACCTCCTGATGTGCTTCAACTGTTACACCTAAAAAGATCATCTGACAAAGGACTGCCAGACACCGGACGTGGTTAGATGCTCCAAATGCTTTGGACACCATAAATTCAGAGACTGTAAAAAGGTAGTAAATAAGTGCTTTAACTGCAAAGGAGCACACAGAACGATGGCCACGAGCTGTCCGGTGAAGAAGGACCTGATCAGGAAGAAAATACAACAGAAGCAAGAGGAGGAATTCATCAAACAGGAAATAACCTATGCCAGAGTGGTGACCAAGGCTCTTTCCACAGCCCAGAAACAGCAACAGGTAAGCCTAACAGAGGGTCTAATGGCCGAGACAGGAATGAGGGCTCTGGTGATGATTTTGGACGCACATGTGTAAGACATAATAACCCCAGGATCTTACAACGAGCACCTGAATAAGACCCTGAGAGCAAATAACATTCAGCCAATTGTATTTGACCCTAATCCCCAATCTGACCAGCTATTCAAGCACAATATAATGAGGGATACTCTCTCAACACTGCGCGAAATTCAGAGAATAAAAAATGAATCAACATAATCAAGCTCCGGCACATTGACAGCGACGAGCTCATCAAAATTGACCATCAAGGAAGTAAGAGAAGAAGTATTCCTTACAGAGAGAAGAGACAGCTTAACCGACCCAGAAGAAACACTAAACAACACCTGGAAACAGCAGCCATACACCTTCAACCAGTCATGACTGAAGAAGAGTATGGAACAAACTTAGTAATAATCAAAGGAAGTGCTAAGAAGAAAGATCTAACCGCTCAAGAAGTGAGAAGATTATATGAAGGGAAGAAGCTGAAATTTGTAATGCAGAGAGACGGTGACTACAGTAAAGATACCCTGAAAAGGCTAATCATTGGGAAGAAAGTACGTGGAGTGAGAAGTCACATCACCTATTTGTCTGCGGCAGATTTCAAAAAGATAGTCGATAGCAAGGAAGGCAGCGAGTCAGCCGCAGAAGATGGGATGAAACTTCTATATAAACTGCAATATATCCTAGTGAAATTAAAGTAATACAGCATAAAAAATAATTATAACAAAACAGCTAATGAAGATTCAAGAAGCAAATATAAGAATCTGAGAATAAAACTTAATCAATTTTTGGGGGGGAAGCAGGACAGTTGAGATGCTTCGGTGCGTCCTGCGTCGGCCCAATATAAGGGATTGTGGCGGGTCGCCTCGCCAAGTGTCAGGACTGGTCATAGCACAGTTGAAAAAATCACAACAAACTATTTAAAACAAAACAAGTAATAGTGGTCCGACGGCATCAACTGAATATCTACTTAGAGGACTTGGTAAAACGGTACTTAGTAGCAAGTAGAGCCAGCTCTTTATCTCTTACTCTCTTTCCTTTCACACTTCATTCTTCTTCCTATATTCCTAATTTTCAACCCTATCTATAATCATCATCCGTCATTCATTTGTCATTCACAGGACCACTGCACCTTTTGAAGTTAAGATTCAGTGGGGAGGTGCTCATCTGGGACATGAATTAGTGACCCACTGCCCCTAGAGCCACAAATGGGATCGGCAATTATTGCCCTGCCATACTGAATTTGCTCTCAGTGTGCTGCATCCCATCAAAAATTTGTCGCCATGAATTTTGTCAACACAGAAATTTGTCAGAACAGAAATTTGTCAACACATAGATTTTGTCAACACATAAATTTTGTCTACACAAAATTTCCCGGCATGAATTTTGTAGACACAAAAACTTGGTTAGCGTGAAAACTTGGTCGACACAGAAATTTCTAGACACAAAAACTGTCGACTGTAATCGTTTCTACGCCAGCTTCATATTCTAGCGTAGAATGATTTTAATTTGTTGAGTACTCCGTTTATAAAATGCGTATTTGCTGGTTGTGGATATTAACACTTCGAAGTTTCAACAGTTTACTTTTATTTGCAAAGTTGCATCAAGTTAGACACGTGAGTTCCTTACTAGAGTAGGGTAAGAGTATCTAGTTATAGACTATCAGAGCTTTTGAGGGCAAGTTTACTTGGAGAAGTTAAGAGAGGCAATCGGGACGGCTTGCACGGAGATGTCGGTGCTATTGGAGCAGCCTTAGTCTGAAGCTCTGGTCGAAATGCAGAGCTTATATAATGAAGGAAATAGGTCAGAGGACCTTGAGGAGTTTTGGAAAGCCCCACGGTTAGGCATAGTTTGGGATCCTATCCAGGAAGGGGACATTCCCTTGAGGTCACAAGGCCATGGACATGTGGCGACCAAGCCGGGCAGAAGACATTATATTAAGAGTTTTATCTTCTGAGCGCGCAATTACATTTGCTACTTTAGCACCTAAGGTAACACTTGAATAGGAGGAGGTAGGCTACAGACGCAAGCCATCTGTGCTTGGTTCCTGGTTAGGCATTCAGACCCTAAGATAATCTCAAGTTATGGCAGCGTGGGCCAAAATGCTAAAAGAAATTATATTGAATTGGAATACGACAAGGGCCAGACAGTAGGTCGGAGGCGACTTAACTTGGGGAGAAACTAAGGTGAAATAGTGGTTGATCAATACAGTTTGTTCAACATCGACATAAAAATTGTCGACACATAAATTTGTCAACACAAAAACTTGTCAACACAAAAACTTGTCAACACAAAAACTTGTCAACACAAAAATTTGTCAACACAAAAATTTGTCAACACAAAAACTTGGCAACACAAAAACTTGGCAACACAAAAACTTGGCAACACAAAAACTTGGCAACACAAAAACTTGGCAACACAAAAACTTGGCAACACAAAAATTTGTCAACACAAAACTCTGCTCTTTGCCTTTGCAAAGGTTAGCCCCCTCCAGCAGCGCTGCAGGCAAGGGAGGAGCAGCAGAGCCGGGGGAAGCCAGCACTGCCATGCGCGCCAGTATAATATTGAGAACAGCTACGTTAACACAGGTACAGGAACTGGAATTAATGCGCACCATTGGCCATCACATGAACCATCTGTGTGTTTGACAAAAAATATATATACGTATATACATATATATATACATATATATACATATACATATATATACATATACATATATATACATATACATATACATATACATATACATACATATACATATATATACATATATATACATATATATACATATATAGATACATATATAGATACATATATAGATACATATATATAAATATGTAGATACATATATAGATATATATATATAGATATATATACATATATATACATATATACATATATACATATACATACATATATATACATATACATATATATATACATGTACATATTATATATATATATAAATATACATATACATATACATATACAGTACTGGAAAAATTATTATGGATTTTTGAGATTTCCGGTATTTTTACATAAGAAGGTGAAATAAACACAATTT
>SDVV010015756.1:0-14442 GCA_016164225.1 Gammarus roeselii | reverse complement strand
TTGTGAAGCATCCGATGTTACTGTTAGAACATCCTCTGCGATCATTATCTCAAGATATAACAAGCACATGGAGCCAATCTGTTCTGCATCAGATGGTTTCCCATCCGAAAAACAACTTGACACCACCTTCACAGAGACATTTATAGGAACCACTTGCTTAGCAACATCTAGAACCCACCAAATCACCAGCGTCTGCTGCCCACCTGTCGAGCTGCGTCTGCTGCTCCACTGTCTAGCAGTGTCAGATGCCCACCGATCTTGTAGCACCTGGGGCCCACCTGCCGAGCAGCGAAAGATGCCCGCCTGTCTACCAACCTCGTGGGAACACCTCCTCAGAATAATCTGGTGCCTTCACACTCATCAACAGTTAGTGCCAACCCTCCCAGCAAAGTTAAGTATCCAGCAGTTCATCAGCGCATATAACCACCTGTCAAGCCACGTCTGGTGCCCACCTGGGCCACCAAACTTGGCAAGCAATGTCCAGAGCCCACCAGCCCTGTAGTATTTATATCCCTCTGCGCAGCTTCACCTAGGGAACACGCGTACAGCACCCTCTGGTGGCACCCCTAACAGCAGAAATATAGAGTCTACTTACCCAACAACGTTTAGTCCACCTGCACAACAACAGGTTGTGCCCACCTCATCAGCTACGTCTAGAGGTCATCTGTCAAACGATGTCAAGATCCCAAATATCCAACAGTTTCTATAGAACTCCTGCCTAGCAACAAGAGGGGCTTAATTCCCAAGCAGCAATTAGAGCCAATCTCTGCAGCAACGTATGGTGATCACCAAAAAAATCGTCCAGTGTCCACATAACTAGCAACGTCGTAATCCCACATGCCCAGTAACGTAAGGAGCCCATCTTCTCAGAAAGGTCAGGATTGAAACTTAACAGAATAATTTTTTTAGAAGTACTCACCAGCTCGTCGCTGGCTTGAGCTCCCCTGAAACCTAGAGAGCCCTCTCGCCCAACAGCATCAAAACCAACCTGTGCCGCAACGTCTAGAGATCTCCGACCCAGCAACATCTGGAGCTCGCTTGCCATGGAAACTCTTTACCTCGGCAGCTGGGCAGGTAAGTTTGTCAGTAACACAGCTTCACCATACCTGGACAATGTCATAGCTTTGAAGATGCTATTGCTAGATGGTATCCAGGACATGGGGTTGTGTGTGGCGAGAGAAGAATACAGCTAAATGATGTACCAAACAGTTGACGGGAGGGTGACTGAGAGCTGGGAGGGCAGGATATGGCTAAGATCTGCAAGCTGCAGGGCAGGATGCGGTCCGGGGCTGTGTCCATTAGTTGCAACAACAGGATATGATACGGAGACGGTAACTGAAATTGCGAGGGCAAGATTGGGTCGGGGTCAAGCAACGAATATTGCCATTTTCTTCTTCACACCTAGAGAAGCTTTTCGGAGCACACGAGAAGAAGTTTGGCTTGTAGGCCTGCTCATGATATTGCATTATATTGAAATATTGTACGTTTTATTTTCAGATGAATAGCGGTACTCCAAAAAAAAATGTTTCACGTAGAAGCTGAGGTAATTAAAAAAAAATCAATGAAATTAATAAGGCCACTGCAAATGCCAAGGTCGAGGTTTTAATTCAAACTCAAATAGCGTATTTACTGATAATGATAATAAAATCAGCATGACACTCCAGTCAGCGGGAAAAACATTATTGAATGTTGTTTATTCATTAGCAGCACAGTACATCGGGCAGCAGCAAAACTATTGGAATGACATGAATATAAATCTCGACACACCGACTCCAAAGCAAAGGGTTAATCTTGGAACACCTACCACCTGATAACCTATAAGGTTAGTAGCAGCATGCCGTCAGCTTGATCACTATGCTGGATGTAACAGCCCTTACGTCCAACCCGGTAACGTGACTTTAATTATTTCCCTACAATCGGCACAACTGTTAGCTGTCTCACTCCATGCTGGGCCATGAAGGAGAAAAACGAGCGCCGGAACAATTTTTTTTTCAGACGCACTTGAGGGATGATGAATTCGGATAAAATGGGCCTTGGTTTAGTAGAAACAGTAATGGAGTCTTATTCCATAGATTCCTGTAACTCAGTAGAAGAAGTGAAATCACAGTTTGACGAAAAATTTGCGCTCTACGACCACATTAGATGCTTACAGAAAATTCATCCTTCCCCTCTTTGCCGATAACTCGGTACCCTAGCCACTCGTTACTTGAGTGGCTAGGATACCAACCAGCTCGGTGGCCGAGTGGGAAGCGTGTCGGGCTCTCCTCACGACAGCCTTCCATTGGGAGCTGGAGGTTGTAGGCTCGCGAGTACCTGACCCAGAGTGAGACATTCTGGCCGGTCTTAAATGGTAGAAGGCCACTCCATAAACACCGTGGGTAAAAAAGGCTATCAGGTAGCTGCTACGCGGCCACCCGCTATGTAAGCAAAAAATCGCCATAAAAAAATACAAATTTTCTCCTCACTGCCTATTTCTTGCCTCTCTCCCTCCCAGCCATCAAAGCACCTGACGGTGACGCTGTTGGTGACAACTGTTCCCACCAACGCACGCTGCTGCTCAATCGGCACAGCCCGCAGACTGAGGATGGATTCAACATGCATGTGCTACTAGGATGCCAACCTGTAATTGACACGGCAGCCTGACCTGGCAAGAGGTCATGTCAGAACTATGATCTCCTCATTCCCACCACCCTTATCCCGACCCACCGGTGGGTCAAAGTTGATTACACGAACTGTTTCTATTGCGAGGTCCTTTGAGCTAACCAAACACGCCAACCAGTTTCAGTAAAGTCTACCCACACGGACAAGGGCAGGCGAGGCTTTGGCCAGAAGTTGGGGGCGTTAGTCAGTAGTTACTGCGGACAAAGAATGGTTAGTGTGATTATATAAGGGCCGCTGTATGACTGGTAGTCGTCATGACCACGGCCTTGTGTAGCCAGAACCAGTCGTGGCCTGAACCCTGAGCAGCCAAAACCCGCTCTAGCCTGAACCTGGTGTGGCCAGAACCTGGTGTAGCCTGAACCCGTTCTGGCCTGAAGCCGGCATGGCCAGACACCACTGTTGCCTGCACTCAGTGGGCCAACACCCGGTGTGGCCTACATTAGGTGGGACCAACATATAGTAGAGTCAACGCCCATTGTGGATTGTTGCCTGTGGAGCCAGCATCCCAAATGTAGCCGGTGGCATCAGCTTGTTTTGAGGGTATAAGATAATTACTGCGCCCAACGCTGTCGAGAAGGGAGCTATTTCAGCCTTTGATGTGCAATTATAAACATACACACACACCCTCATACATCCTCATCCTGATCAGCACGCGTCAGTCCATCCACGTCAATATTTTGCAAAAAGTGCAGTAATTCCCATTTTTATGGTGAAAACATTTATATTAGATCCATTTCGATACATCCAATCTCACATCCGTCTACTCTTTGTTGAGCACCAACAATGTCGTTGATTAACGTTTGTGTTTACGTCATTCATTTCAGTGCATCTCAATTTAAGAATTCAACATTAACATTCAATCACCACTGAATCATTGATAATGCCTCCTACTCTAGACAACAATTCAGAATAATGCAGAAAATAAAGTAAATTAGTACATGATTTTTTTTTTTTCTCTGCACGATGGATCGGCGTAATTTAAATAATTATGGCAGCACACAAATGACGGCAGATCAACAATGATGGCCGGTCATTAATGCCTGGTAAAACATCTACAATGTCAAAGCAGCATGGACGACTGAGCGACAATTATTATTATTATTATTATTATTAAATCATTTATTTCCGTCGTCTGGCAATGGGGCTTCAATTTTTAGGAAATAATTACATTCTTAAACATAAGACACGAAACTTCATTATCAACTACGCTATTTGATTACCCGAAACAGAGAGTTCAATAATTGAATTCGTCGCAGCTCATCTCTAGGGGCCGCTGGTTCTGATTACATCGAGCGTTTTATTATTTACGATAGTGTCATCTGTGCACATACAGAAAATTAATATTCTGACCAAATAATTCCGACTACACAGCGTTGGGAAACCAGGGACACGCGGGTATTGAAAAATAAAGAAATACTTAGGGTGGATAATCAACCAAAATTCATGGGTGTGGAAAATAACAAGTACATAGTGGGAAATCACGCATGCATGTGGTTAGATTCCGCAGAACATGGGGTTGGGACATCAAAATGTGCTAACATATTGTAATGAGTAGTCTGCATTATTGTACGATGACAAAGATGTGGATAGTAGACACGAATTTTAAAGAAAATATGAATACAATATTGGGCTGGGAAATAAATATGGGTCTAAACCATTGTATTATTAATGAAGGGGTGAGAGGCGACATAAGTTATACAAAATAAGTTATACATAAAATAAATACCAAACAACGGAATATACAATATACGCACTTCAAGATCGCTTGGAAATGAGTAAATGGTTGACAATCTGAAATAATACAATGTTGGAGTACACAAGTCGGAGGAATATACTTCTGTTATAGAAGACAAAGCAAATATTAGCTTATAAGGCAATGATTGTATCATCAAAAATGGTACGGTAATTGTTAGAAATAATTCGATGAACTATATTAAAATTGAGTTAACCTTTGTCAAAGTTAGAAGCTGCATACCGTTCCTCGGAAAGATTGAGTTCGTATTTTAATTATACTAAAACGACTGGAACATTTGAAACATAGAAATAGGCATAACGTTAGTTAACACTTATGGTACTTAGCATAGACAATTGTGATCGGTAGCAACATAGAAAACATATGTATCGTCATTGTAAAACGATTAGATGGTGTCTCAATGTTGAGAGTTATGGTGGTGGTGGTTTCGGACATGCTCAAGAACAGAATGCATTTTCTGGTTAATGGTATTATGCATTTAGCTTGTGTTTGTAGGCAAAGTTACGGTTCTGAATTGATCAGTCAATAGATGTTCACTAAGCCTATTCTTGAAGGACGTGTTGGATTTGAGATTTGTGAGGCTTGTTGAGAGGTTGTTTCTTGATTTTGGTACACTGATCGAAAAAGCTCTACAGGCAGTTCCTGTATTCCTGTGTTCAAAGTGCAGACTATCATTATTTATTGTGAATCAATTGTTCTTTTGACCTTGAGAATATATATGCCTTTGACTGCCGGATGAATGTTTTCCTAGAAGATCTTTATGAATTTTAATCGGCTCATGGAGTGTCAGTTTGTTTTCGAAATTGACCCACTGAAGTTTTTTGAGGAGAGGACTTACATGGTCTCGTTTTCTGTGATTACCATCAAATGTTATTTTTGCCGCAAAGTTTATACAACGTTGTACTTTCTCTCTTTAAGTTTTGGTGCATTTCCTCATAATTGATTGACAGTAGATAATGTGAGACGACACTAAAGCGCAGACAATCAGTAATCTTCATTTGAAAAAAAAAAAAATGCGGAGTTTGGGAACAGAAGTGTTCCATTCAACTTGGAACACAGAGTAGTTACGTGGTTATTAAGGGGAAGATCGGGATCAAACCACACTCCCAGAGTTGTAACTTAATCTTCAACAGGAATGTGAGATTCGCCAATCTTGATAGACAAATTCATTGGAACTGCTTTTCTCTTCGAGTTTGAGCCGAACAAGATGCATTTGTTTTTTTCAGAGTTGAGCTTGAGTCCATTTTTATCATACAAAGATTTAGATTAGTAACGGTCGTCTCAGCGTCGTCTTGCAGCACATTCAGCAATATTTGAACATCATCGGCGTGCATTACCATTTTGATTTGAGTTTTTGGTAATTTACAGTCGATGTCATTTACAAAAAAACAGAAACAACAAAGGGCCAAGTATCGAACCTTGAGGGACTCCAACGGCAACTGTGGCCGAATTTGACGTAATTGCGTTATCGAGTATAACTGATTGTTGCCGATTCATCAAATAACTTTCAAACCAAGTAGCGTCTATTCCGATGTTGCGGAGCTTGCCAAAAAGAATTGTATGTCTTACACTGTCGGAAGCTTTCGATAAGTCTAGCAATACCAGCAGAGATATCTGTCCCCCGTCAAAGTTTTTGTACAGATCTTCAGTGATGCTCATAAGTGCGTTTTCGTGCAATGGAGGCAGCGCCCCAGGGACGGCAGAGCCGCATGAGCAGCAGAGCAGCAGTGCCTGCGGGACATTAATGACGGCAAGCGTCAGTGGTGGCAAAACATTTTAAGACACAACATCAATTACAGCATAAAACCGATGACGGTGTAACAACAAAGATGACTGAACAATAAATTACAGCAGAGCATAAACAATACTAGAACAGCAGTAAAAGCTGTTTCTTAATTATTGCAGAGCCACAATAATGGTGTAACAACAATGACGGCCAAACAACATGAGCGACTGTTTTCTGAATTACTTTGGCAGCTACAATAACACCGCTTTGGTCTATTTATGCCGTCTTTTCAATCCATTTCAGAGAGCCAGGTATGGGGGTTCCCCGAAGTGCCAGTATCCAAGCGAGCTGGGCCTTCCTGCCAGTATCCAAGCGAGTTGCGCCGTCATGCCAGTATTGAAGCGAGTTGCGCCGTCATGTCAGTATTCAAACGAGTTGTGCCGTCATGCTAATTTCAAGCGTGTTCTGCATAAATTACACGTTAGCGTGACCTTACAAAACATGAAACATGGATATGTGCTGGTTCAATATCTATACCTGGTGATTTTCGGATGAGAATCAATCGGCAAAGTGTGTCTACTATTTTTCTGCAACAATTTTGTTTACGCACACATTTTCTTAACTAACTCGAGATGATATGGCATATTTGATGGTGTCTACGCCAATGTCATTATCGTCAATCATGACGTTTATCTGTTATTAGTTTGTGGAAAATAAACTTGTTGATTTGAATTTTGAGTGTTGGTCATAGCTAGCTACAATTCGGGACTTTTTTTTCGAACTGTCAGCTTAGCCGTTTATTTAATCATTTTTTTCTCAATAAAAGTTTATATTCTTTATTCAACTTGATCATTACGTTGTCCTGGACCAGTGACGGTTTACTGCGTTCAAAGGTAAATTACAAATTTCATACACGGAATGTTTTTGTTAATACCGTTCAAAAAATGAGTACGCTACTGATCAGAGAGCGTATAAATACAAAAATACTCAATTGAATGTGGTTATTCACATATGATACCATCAAGGGGTCCACAATACGTCCCTCACCGTCGACGTGGGATTGATGGTGAGACGAAAGACAGCCATCCAACCACATTACGTTCTGAGGAGCACTTATAGTGAGGTGGGCGCGCAATATAACACTTCTTCAACCTCCCCCTTCCAGCCCTTGCGGGAACAGTTTCCCTTGCCCACTAAAGAAGCTGTCTTCTCAATACAAAATCGAATAATTTATCTTAGTATCATGACTGCAACGTCGCGATCACGTCCCCATGATGGAACTGGTTATCAGAAAATACTCTAATGGTGAATAAGAAAACTGATTATTATTGCGTTATTGATCGGGGACCGGTCAATAACGAGATCAATAACCGATTGGCATTACACAATGGAGAATAAGGCTAAATCCTAAACTGGAATATTATTTCTGCTCTTCTTGGATGATTTTTTTAGATTCTTTTAACAGATATTCTGCTCGAACAACTGTGTTATTGGGTCAGTTTAATTTCCATTGGTCTAGGCTATTCTTATATCTGTACTCATTCTACTAGGAGCATTCGTCTCTATTCAATTGGGTGCGCGTTTAACAAGAGGTTGCGCTTGATTTTGATAGATTGCTGTCATTTGGTTCTAACTGCTGCTCTGATTTGTAACGCGCCCAATTCCGCCCTTACTTGCAGCCCCAGATGGATTGCATTGCAAAATTAGTTCGTGAAAAAGTGTATAGCCTAATGTTCAGAGAACCCTACTATTTTGTATGGTCCGTGGATTGCAACAAATGTTTGAGCTGCGGTGTGTCGGTGTGAACTGAAAAAGTGATGATCCTTTCATTCACATCATCAGCTGCATGTGTGGATGTCGGTATCAGAATATATGTAGTTATATGATTATATTTCGTTTTGCAACCAACCTAAGAGTTGAAATATTTATACTTTCAAAATACACGAACAGACAGGTCCTGCAAAATTCAAATAACTCACACTATTTTTTTTGACCTAATGATCTTCCTCCCAGTTTGTTGTTAAAGTATTTGGGCCATGAACCCTTCGTCTAATACATTTTCCATTCATGGGAGCCCAGCGTTCGTGATAAAAATATTCCCGCACACGCGCACTATCGCCACTTCACTTCACCTCAGTGTCATGGCCGGACACTGTCATAACCGCTAAAAATCTTTCATCACACGTGCTTTCGACCAAAACGATGTTTCAGCCCACACGTATTTTCTGCTACTTCAAAATCTGCCACTGTCATATCTGCCACTGTTTTCACACCTAAACAGGCGTACCAACCTACTGGTTATCACTTTAATGAAACTTCAATAAGAAAATGCTAAAAAACGGCATTACGCACCCTAAAAAAATACGTATGTTTGCCCCGCCAGTTAGAAATACGTACCTTTGCCCCGCAGCTTAGAAACACGTACCCTAGGTTAGGTTAGGTTGGGTAGGAAAAGTTTCATTATAGTGATAACCAGTAACATGGTACGACTGGTGGCTGTTTCTGACGTGGGCTGAAACAGAGTTTACCCAGAATGTCAGTGGCAGACATTACAGTGGCTGGTGTGACTGAGGAACGCTGTGAAAGTTCGCTGTTAAAAAATGGTACCGTAGGTAGGTAGTCGGAACAACTTGTGGCTCATAAGGCAGTTGGCGATGATGAAAAGGGCTGATCTGACGTTAGCTATAAAAGAATTTAGCGCCAGGGATAGTGACCCCCTTCATGACGCTACTATTCGTCCGTTCACAAATCTCTTCGAAGTCTATGCCAATCCCTCTCATATTTATATTTTTTAATTAGGGTGTAAAGCATAACTAATCAGTGTGAAACTGTCATAAAAATGTCAAAAAAAAAACACAAATGCATTCACGAAAGGATACCTGTTTCTGTTCCGGAGGCAGCCTGAAGTATCGACCCGGTTTGGGGCTAGATGCTGGTGACGAATGACGTCCTTGCTAGTCAACAATGAATGGGTTCTTTGATGAACGGCCCTGTGCTCCCACGGATTTTAGATACAAGTTGATAGTGACGATTGTACGCCTCTGTCATCCAATTTTAAATGTTGTAAAATATAGGGTAATGATCTGTTCATACACTTGAACATTCGATATTTTAATTAGAACTGCGACGAGTGTTCTCAGTATCAGGATAAATGCAATCCCACTCTCTATGACATTGTTTCTTCAGAAAACGTGGGATCCCCCCATCTTGATCCTATGGTATTGGGGGCTACAAAAGGATCCAATAATTTTGATCCGTCACATTAATGTCAAGCTACCCATTGTGGATAATTGCTAACAATGTTTGCGAGAGTGGCTTCATGATTGTTTTCCTCTTTGTTGATAACTAAGTAAATCTCGTTGCCATCTATCGTCCACCCGGATCTTCCAAGTATTGAAGGCTAAAAAGAGTTTGAGAACAATGTGGAATTTACGTAAAAATCCTGAAAGGCAAGCATAAAATAAATAAATAAATATAAAAGTTTACTCATCCACAGATGGTATGTTATTCTTTTTAACAATCAAATTACCCATAGTAAATCTATGATCGGTGAAATGAAGAAGATAAGAACCTGTGACTGAGTAATTGGACCTGTGAGCGAGTTGTGGGGGGCATTTCACTTTCCTAGCTGAGCATACGACGAGATAATAAAAATAAATAATAAATACTAATAGCTGTCAGGGTTGAGTTTTAATGTACACTATAAATATTCGCTGTATTCCGTTGACATAAGGTGTTCCGTTCTGACATTCGGATCTTTTATATAACAGTTAATTAGAGTAGGAATTGCTAATTCAGATATACGCCTAATTCATTGGGTAGCAAAGAATACGATGGTATGGTTGTGTCTATGTGAGACAGAGTCACTGATAAAACAAAAAAAAAAGTAAAACAGAGAAGGTATCATCGTTATAACATGCACTCCAAAAAAGTTTTCTCGTGCACGCGCGGTGTGTTATTCTCGTGGAACAATAAGCTCTCTGTAACGTGTCACGACGGAAAGGCTATCCTGGTAGGTTTGAGGTCCACAACAAGTAAGCGTTATATCCTGATGAAATAAGATGTTTCTATCTGACATTGATATCTTTTGCATAGTAATCAGTATGCATTCTTTATTCCGACCCACAGCCTAATCAATTGAATAGCAAAGAATGCGACGGTATGGGTGGATCTATGTGAGTTAGTGAACCACTGGCATAGTAACAAAAAAAAATGCATTCATACACCAACCAGTGTGGTATTTTTGTGACAAGGTAACAGAGTACACACCTTATGCACGAAGAAACATATATATCCACATCGCGTAATAAACAATTGTCCTCAAATAAACATATAATTTATTTTAGGGCCAGAACGATGCGAAGTCAAGTCAATGGGAACAGGGCATGCTGAGGTGAAATTGCAAGATTCTGCATCACTGCAGCTGTGATTGAATTGACAGCTGCTATTTGTACAAAAACAAATAGAAAGAGAGATCAGAGAAACATAGTATGTGAGATTATGTTAGTGTTTTGTCGACAAGGTGGTAGTTTTGCTGCTCTGAACGAGCTTGAAAAGATAGTGTTACGGTACCAGTTTTGCGTTAATCATCATCATCGTTAATCATCAATAGAGTGGTACATTTCTGCTTGAAAGAAGATACGGTTGAGTTATTCTGAATGTCAGCTGGTAGCTTGTTGGAGCTTTTTGGACCTGAAATAATGAAAGCTTTGGCCCCAATCTCTGTTCTTCTGAACTCTGCGTCAATGTTATTTTCATTCCGTGTTGATCGTTGATGGGCCGCTTTCGAGTTGTCAATACAACACCGTTGGAACAGGAGAGCTTGTTCTGTTTTTTAAAAACTCGTACTGCTTCGCTCAGTTCTAGTCGTTCATCGATGTTCAGCCACCCAAGTTTCTCTATAATTGGTATCACGTGATCGCTCTTTCTAAAGATCCCATCGTGAGCTACTTTTGCGGTGAAGTTTATTCAGCGTTGAATGTCTGAGAGTTATGTTTTCGTGAACTTACCCCAAATGGTGGGGCAGTAGTTTAAATGTGAAAAATCAGAACATTGATTATGAGAAGTCTGGACTTGAAGTCGAGTTGTTTTTTCCCTTCGACTGATGAACATGAGTGTACCATTCAGTTTGAAGCAGAGCTCATCAACATGATGTCCAAAGGTCATATTGGGATCAAGCCACACTCCCAGACTTTTGACTTTGTTGACAGGAGGGATTTTTGCGCCCATACAGTCACCAGCAAAATTTTCGGGAACTCTACGTGTGACTGTTTTGGATCCCAGGATATCAACTTTGAGCCCATTTGAGGAATGCCAGATTTTCATGTGGGTCAGCGCTGTTTCTGCATCCTTCTTTAGCTTTCTGATTCGTTTGCTGGTCTAACGAACAACAATTGAACATCGTCCGCGTATAATGTCATTCGGGCATTGTCGAGAGGGTTTCCACAGTTTATGTCATTGATAAACAGAAGAACAAGAACATTGATAAACAGAAGAACCTCGATCCATTTGGAACCCCGAAATTTACCTGTCTATGAGAAGAGGTGATTTTTCCATCTAACACGACAAACTGAGACCGCTGCCTGAGATAGCTTTCAAACCAGGGTGTTTGGATGTTTAGTTGTATCAGTTTTTGCAGCAAATATCGTGATTTACACTTTCAAATGCTTTAGAGAGGTCCAGCAGCACGAGTAATGATAGACTATTTTCGTCTAAAGCTTTGTTTACGAGTTCGGAGTTTTTCAGTAGTGCGTCTTCAGTAGAGTTCTTCCGTCTGTATGCATACTGACATTTATTGATCAGGTTCGCCTCTTCTAGTTAGTCAAGGAGTTGGCAACCTAGGAGTTACTGGTCTGGGATTTGAAAGGTCGTTTACCTCTCCTTATTTATGGATAGCTTTGATAAGCTCGTGTTTCTAATTTTGAATGAAGGTATTTGTTACAATGGATGTGTTGATGAGCAGCTGGAGATTTGCAAAAATAATTGTAACACATCTCTGAGGTACTGTAATGCTATTCTATCATTCCCACATGAATTGGTATTTCTATGTGCGAAAATATCCGAAGCAATTTCCAATCCGCTTACCGGGTTTGGTGTCCACATTTGGTCGTTCATGGTAGATGAGTCGTTATGAGATGGAACTGTGAACCGAGTTAGCTTATGCATTACCGGGGCTTCTTGAACCACCTAGAAAGTTTTGCTGTGTTCGTTTATCACCTCTTCGTATGTGTGCTTTTCAACGTTAGCGAAAAACTCATTGAATTACTTTTTTGGTTTCTTGTTGGGATCGATATTCCTATGGAAATGGATGTTCCAAGTCTGCTTCGGGTTGTTTTTTGCTTTTTCTAATTCAGCAAGGTTCTCATCTGTCATTGCTTTGCTTATTAGGTTTTTTACGCGTTGTCCTATCGGTTGGCAAAACACTCGCATGACATTCAAAACACGCGATTCGTTAGTCAAATCCGTGCAATTTGAATCTGTGTTACTTATATCACCATTTTTGTTAGTTTAACCTTTCAGAAACTCTTGAAAATATTTTTGATTTTGTTCTTCCTGCCTGAGTTTAAGAGTCATCCAGCTGACTGGAGGGCGAATTATTTTTTTTGTAACTATTGGTGCTAAAATGTAGGGAGCTGCTGAGAACGTGTCTGCGAAAATGGCCACTTGAATATTCACGTCGTCCGTGTTGCGTATGTTGTTAGACGATGGGATTCTGTTCCATAACTCTTGCCTCGGTGAATCTGGTGAGTAGTTTTCTTTTGTTCTATACGTCCGGATGACTGGTAACAGTTTTTATTTGCGTACTGTGATCAGGCAGCTTAATTCCAGATGGTCGGCAAGTGTCTCACAAGACTTGGTGCTTATGACAGACGATCTATTGTTTGTAATTATCAGATCGAGCAATGAGCTACTGTTTTTCGTGATTCTAGTTGGTTCCTCAATGAGTTGCCCAAGTTTTAATCTTTTAATTATTGAGCCAAATTTATTAGGTTTCAATTTATCGGAATTTAAATCTCGTACGACGTACTCGTTCTTTTCCAAAGTAACTGTTGTCTGGAGATTGGATTCTATGTGGCTGATTGACTGGTTGCTAGCTTCGGCAATAAAAGATTTAGTTGTTCTTAATTGGACGGTGATCAAAACATCGTCCACTCCGTCTGCACATCCACCCGTTTCCAATGTCCTGGTTGTGAACTAATTTCGTGCATAGATACAAGCACCGTCTGCTCTTTTACTTCGGTCTTTTCTGAACAGTTCATACCCATCTATCTGAATGAAGTTGCTATCCATGATGGGTGCATGCCATGTCTCTGTAAGGCAGAGTATATCCACATCTTCATCCCTTAGCATCAGCTTAATCTGGTCTAGCTTAGGCAAGAGACTTCTCACATTTATGTGTTTTATTTGTATGTGGTTCTTGTCTTTTGGTCGAGGCTTGCTTGATCTGTCGTCCAGCACGTGAGGGGCCGGATTACGATCTAGTCACATGTACGCGGATGCACTGCAATGACTATTGCTTCGATTTGTGTTGTTACTGTCGATGACCGGAGTGTATGCTGTAACGAGGTCCTGGCTTTCGAGGACGCTGCCTGGTGAGTCGTCTGCAAAGATGCAGGTATCAGGTGCATCTAACAGGGCGGTGAATTTATTGGAACAGAAGTTTTCCTCACTGGACGAACAGTTCGTTTTGGAGGAATGTAAAAATTTCTGCATATATAGAAGTGCGCTGTAATGATGGTCTTTCAAGTGAATGAATACTCTGAGACCTGTCTGATTGATATTCAAGTGTGGCTTGATGGAACTTCTTATTATATTGGTACAGTCGACTTCCTGAACGATGTCAATCTGAAGTCTCAGAGCGTTGCTCAGCATTGTGGGGACCAGGTCTCCCAGGGGTTGATTGTAGTCTCTGTTGTAGAAGTACTGCTCCTTAAATATTAGAAATGCTTTGTTGTACCCGTTTTTTTGGGATAAAACCTGAATATTAGTCCATGTTTACATCGGGTTCATGCCATGCAGCGCCCAGTAACGAGTCAATGTCTTGTTCGGGACAATACCCAATTTGGTTCTTCCATGAATGGCTAATGGCATGTATCAGGCAGTGGCTATCTGTTGGAGTTGGCTTTAGCTGTAATTTAAAAATATTTAACACTGTGTCATGTTCATTGTTTACATGGTCATGGGAATTTTTATTGCCTGTCTCCTCTCTAGATTGTGAAGTCCCTATATTGGACGCTTGACTGAGGACATGGTGATTAGTAATGTGATGAGGAGCATTGTGGTTATATTATACACACACATA